>ONZH01009238.1:0-36708 GCA_900303285.1 Rhinella marina | reverse complement strand
CAAAGCAGGCTTTAGTGTAAGAAAGACAGGGATGTCTCTTTAGGCCGGAGCCTCCAAAAATTGGCCAAAGGCTTGTTTCCTGGATTAATGAACACAGGGTATCTTCAGGCCAAAGCATTAAAAATTACGCACACTCCGGTTCCCGGATTACAGTCAGAGAAATGGCTTGGCTTGTTTGGACAACAAGCCTGTAAATATTCTACCTTGTAGTAAAGATAGGCAGTAAAAATTATATATGGGCTTTTCATGGGTGGCATGGGCAGTAGTAGTAGTGGACGGAGTACATCAGCACAGCAGAGAGTGAATAGTAAATACAACAAACTGCAGTGGAGTATAACAATCTCTGCTAATGTAATTTGTAACGGGAGGCGGAAGTAGACAACAGTGTAGCAATCTTATTTTTAATACCATTTTTTTATTTTTTATTTATTTTTATTTTTTTGGAGGCTAATACAACTAAGAATAGTGGAGTATAACAATGGCTGCTAACCTGCTAAGTGCTAATGTTGAAATTGGAGGCGGAGGTAAACAACAGTTTTTGAATTTTAAGAACATTTTGAGGTTTTTGGTTTGGGGAGTTTGGGTTCGCTCATCCCATAACACAAGACGGTTAGCATGCAACTTTATGGGAAGACACTGGGGTAATTTCAGTCGGCCAGGCCTTATCTAATCATCTGCCTCAGCAAGAGGAGTGTGAAAATCGGAGGTAATACAGCCTTGACTCATTTTTATAAAGGTGTTTTTTTTGGACACTGCCAGGAGACACTTTGGTCCGTTTGGGTGTCACCCCCCCCCCCCAGCGGTGCTAAAAACCATCTCTGACATGACACTTGAGGCTGGGCAGGAAAGAAGCCCTAGTGCATAGTGGGAAAGTTCCGGCCACTGTTGTATTCTGGCTGCCCAGAGGTCCAAGGGATCTGAGAACAGGCTTTGCGAGCCAGACTGCAGGTAAGCCTTAACCTGGTCGTTGAGGCGGGTGGACTGGGCCTGCTCACTTTGCTGCGCCTGTTGGGAGGCTGAAAAAAATTGTTCCATTATACTCATGAGGCTTAACTGGCTGCTGCTGGTTGTGGCAGGAGGTGGGTGACTCTGCCGGGCCTCCCTTTCAGAGACGCTGGCAGCAGGCTGGGGCTGGCTGAAAGCTGTGGCCAGGTTAGTGCATAGCTTCTCCCGGTATGAAGATAATTTCTCCTCCCTTTCCTGCGTAGGAAAACAATCCCCCATGTTGGAGTGATACCGTGGGTCCAGAAGCATCGACAGCCAATATTCGTCAGTCTGCCTTATTTTTAGGATACGCCTGTCAGTGCGTAAGCATGTGAGCATACAGCTCGCCATCCTGTCCAGCGTGCCCAAGGAGCCAGTTCTTTCCATCTCAGCCTCTCTCTGAGACAATTGAGTGCCTCTGAAGGTGTCATCGTCATCCTCCTGCTCCTCCAACTGTGTCTCCTCCTCCTGCACATCATCAAACTCCTCCTCCTCCCCCCTCATCTAGCTGAAGCTCCTCATCCTCATCCACATCCTCTTCCTGCACGTCCATGGAACTTTGTCGTTGAGGCTCCCCAACAGTCACAGCAGGGCACGCAGAGAGATGTGCAGGTTTACCCTCCCCCATTTCCCCCTGCTGCATGAGTGACAGTGTCTTTTCAAGGTCAAATATTGTTTAAACAATATCCTTCAGACCGCAGCTGTCCTGACTGACCAATTTAGTGGATTCTACAAAGGGCTTCAGCACACTGCAGGCATCTCGGACCAGCCTCCACTGATGGAAATCTAAGCCACACCTGCTCCCTGCGGTCGAAGATTCTGGCTGCTGCTGGACAAGGTCATCCACTGCTCTCTGCTGCTCAAGGAGCCACTGCAACATGTGAAGCGTGGAATTCCACCAAGTTGGCACGTCACCTATCAACCGGTGTGGCAGAAGATCGTTTTGCCGCTGCAAGTCAAGCAAAGTGTTGCGGGACACATTCAGGCCAGTGAATGTTTTCAGAAATTTCTGAACCACTAAATTTAGTACATGTGCCATACAGGGAGCATGCGTGAATTGCCCCAGGTTCAGCGCTGCCACTATATTTGTCCCGTTGTCACTCACGGGCTTGCCCACTTGCAGCTGGTGGGGAGACAGCCAGCTTGCTATTTGCTGCTTGATGTAGCAAGCACTGGCCTGTGTGGCTGGTGTTGCCAAGACAGATCAAGTCTAACACAGCCTGGCAGCGTTTAACCTGGCACATGTGAGAGGAAGGAGGGGTAACAACTCTCTGCCCTGATGCTCCTGCCCGTGGAGGTGGAGGTGGCAGCGGATAAATGTGTGGTGGCCTGCAATCTTGGCTGGAAAGTGAGTGGAGGTGCCAAAAGCAATTGGCCCTGTTGCTGGGGTGCGGCCTCGCTGCCGCTAAAAACATTCAGCCAGTGGGCCGTAAAGGACATGTATTGCCCCATGCCATACGCACTGCTCCAGGTATCAACCATGACGTGCACGGTGCTGCAGAAGGACAGCTGCAGTGAGCGTCCTATGTTGTCCTCCACGTGCGAGTAAAGGGTGGGGATGGCTTTATTAGAAAAGTAATGCCGGCTAGGGATCTGCCAGCGCGGCTGAGCGCAAGCCATCAGCTCCCTAAAAGCAGTACAATCCACTAAATTGTATGGCAGAGACTGCACAGCCAGCAACTTGGTCAGGTGGGAATTAAGTTTGCGCACTGTGGGATTGCTGGTTGTGTATAATTGCTGGATGGCTGACGAGTAAGAGGAGCTGGAGAAACACACACGGTTGACGAAGAGAAGGTGTATGTACTAGTTATGCCCCTGGATGCGGGCTGAGTTATGCCCCTGGATGTGGGCTGCCTGATGCAAAGGACCCCGGGAGAAGTAGCCAGCTCTTCAAAATCAAGGCGCTGCTGTAATCCACCTTGGTTAGACAAATGTACAGCATGACACTGCTTCAGATGGTTCCACAGAGCAGTAGTCCCTACATTTGAGGCTTACCCACGGCTCCATTTCTGCTTACAGAAATTGCACGTGGCCGTGCTGATGTCCCCTGGCAGAGTGGTGAAATTTTTCCACAACCTGATGTTCGGCCTCCAGAGGTGGCCAAGCTTGGCATAGCCCTTGCACGCTTGAACCCTGGTGCTGGCCCCACCCTATTTGGCATCTCACTAGTTCCCAAGACAGGCCTGGGCCTACCTCGCCTCTGCCCTCTGTTAATACCACTACCACTGCCCTCCTCCTTGGAGATCAAATCCTCCTCACCACCCCGATCCGGCTCCCAGGTCCTCCTGTCTAACACACAGTCATCATCAGACTCCCCACCACTTTTGTCTGACTGCAATATCTGCTGTTCCCCACCAACCTCCGCTTCTGGGCAGTCCAAACACTGACTGCTCTCTAAAAAATCCTCAGGGAGGCTTTCCTCAATATCTGCCGGATTGTGTGGTGGGGTTCGGTGGCCTTTTATTTGATAAAACACAGAAGGCACACTAGTAGGAGGGGGCACTGAAGGCAGAGAGGAGGCAGAGAATGACAGGCTTTGCTGGAGCTGAATGGTGGAGCAGGAGGAATGCTGAGTCTGACCCCTGGCTACATGATACAGTGTCAGCAGAAGAAAGCACGTCATCCTGTTGTGATTGAAATGAGTGAGACATTCACTCCAGTACCTCATTCGCCTACATGTCCTTTGCCACTACTAGCCTGTGCCACCTTCTTATTTTTGGAGCTCGAGGTCTGGCTGAAAGTGGAACCCTTCTGCTTTTCAGTGCCAGACATTTTCACTTGACTGTAGCAGCAGGCAATCAGGTCTTTGTCTCTCTACCTGTCTCTCTCCCTCACTCTCCCTGCCTGATTAATATTACTAGCCCTGCACTAGCCCTGCACTAGTCCTGCACTAGCCCTGATATCTGTAATGTAGTGATATCTGAATTTACAGAACACAGTTCTCTGTCTTTCGCAAGCTCCTGCTCGTCTCAGCAGGCGCAGCACAAGTGATGTAACTGGTTTACTTAGCCTATGTGCCAATCAGAACAATCCCTTCCTCCTAGGTCAGGTGACCGGGTTCTTCCCGGGCTTTTTGCCGCTCTCACCGCGAACATTTCCACACAAATAACGAAAATACAGTAAAAGTACGCTACTTAACTGAATTCGTACGCATCAGCGTACAAATTATCAGATGCGTAGCATTAGCGCACAAATCATCAGACGCGTATCAAGCGTTAGCACTGACTCCAGCAGCAGTCCACTCCTTGTGAATCTCCCCCAAATTTAGGAAAGTCTTTTTCTTAACAATCCTATCATGGCTGTGGTTCTCCCTGTTACTTGTGCACCTTTTTCTACCACCCTTTTTCCTTCCACTCAACTTTCCATTAATATGCTTTGATACAGCACTCTTTGAACAGCCAGCTTCTTTAGCAATGACCTTTTGTGGCTTACCCTCCTTGTGGAGTGTGTCAATGACAGCCTTCTGGACATCTGTCAAGGCAGCAGTTTTCCCCATGATTGTGTCGCCTACTGAACCAGACTAAGGGACCTTTTAAAGGCTTAGGAAGTCTATGCAGGTGTTTTGGGTTAATTATTCTCATTTTCTGAAATAATTAATTTTGGGTTTTCCTTGGCTGTAAGCCATAATCATCGACATTAACATAAATAAACACTTTTTCACTTTTTGAACTGAATTACTGAAAAAAAACAAAAAAAACTTTTTGATGATATTCTAATTTATTGAGATGCACTTGTACATCAGAGGAGATGTCACCTGGAGGCCCTGGATGTGAAAGGTAGGTTCTGCTGCGGAAGGAGGGACAGACGGTCGACTTTTCGAGAATTGGGCCATATGGGGCTTGGGCCCCCGGATCTTTTAAGACCCTAGCAACGCCCCTGGCCACCAGTAATATATACTAATAAGTCTTTTTTTGCCTGAAACTTAACACTGCTTCATGAAACTCACCCAAAAGGCATAAACTAAACTGGCCAGAGACAAATAATTTTATTCCGAGAGGTTCTCAGAGGCTGAATTCTGGTTAATTCTGATCTCAAATGCCAAATCAGAGGAGATAGTGTAAACAACATTACTTGCAGGCAAAATAGGTTCTGGTTTGGAATCTGCTATTTTTTTATTTACCTCATGATGCTTTTCATTGTACTTGATAAATGTCAAAAATTATTGAAAAGCATTTCTTAAATTTGGTGAAAACTAACTCACCTATATAACCACATCCACTTCCCTGTCAACCTTCTTTGAAACGTGACAAGAGCAGCATAAAATCATAAAAAAAGAATGGTAACCACTAAATTTTGTACCAGAAAACTTGTATGAAAGTCTTTATAAAGCCCCTTGCTTTTTATATAGATTTTCATAACAGTAGAAGTAAATAATTCATGAAACTGCTTTAAAAAATGGCCATTAAAAAAAAAGTACTCACCGTCAGTTTTTCATGGTAGTCCTGCATCCATGTGAGCACCCATTTTCTGGCCATGTGTCCATTTTTAACCCCTTAAAGACTGGCCTATTTTCATTTTTACATTTTTTATTTTTCCTTCCCACATTCCAATAGCCATAACATTTTTATTTTTCTATTTATATAGCCATATGAGGACTTATTTTTTGTGGGACAAGATGCATTTTTAATGCTGCCATTTAATTTACCATGTCTTGTATTCTTTGTGGGGTAAAATTGAAAAATTCTGCCAAGGTTTATGGGTTTTGACATCAATGCATTCACTCTGTACTAAAAATGACATGACATCTTTATTCTGTGGTTCAATATATTGCAGTAATACCAAACTGGTATAGTTTTTTATTGTATTTTGTTTAATTACTTTTGGAAAAATAAAAACTTTTGGAAAAATCTAAATTTTCTTTGCATTGCAATATTCTGAAATCCATAATTTTTTTTTTATATTTCGATCTTCAAGCTGTATGCTTGTTTTTGCTATAGTTTTTAGTGGTACCATTTTTTTGTGGTCTGTATGACTTTTTAATCACTGTTAAATTTTTTTGGGAGGACAAGATGACAAAAAATGGTGAATCGCATTTTTTTCAGCTGAGTCATCAAGTAGAGGCTCGTAAGTTCATATCCCAGAACTTCAATGAGCTGAGGCCGCCCTTCAAGAAGAGTGGAATGCCATGCCTCAGCAGATCATAAGTCAACTTTTTTATTTGCGGTTATTCACTAGCTGCGTGAATAGCCCCATAGACTTTCATTGGTTCTAAAAATGGACATCAAATGTAGTGTGAATGTAGCCTTAGTCATTAAAGTGAGCCACACCTGCAAGTGGAGTCTGTTAGAAAACCTAGAGAAGGATGATTTTAAAACAAAGTGTGTATACCCTGGGCAGTATTTCTCTAATAATGGGAATGCAAATTTAGAAAATGCTACCTGTTAAATTATTTACAGGGACATGTCACAGTGTTCAGTCATAAAGTACAATAAATAACAAAAAATATATTGGTAACTTTTTGATAGAAGATGAGGATGAACTGTTTTAGAGGTCTACAGTTGCAAGTAAAAATACAGTGCTTTCGGAACATCTTCAGTAGAGATGAGCGAATCTTCAAAAATTTGCTTCAGCGAATAATCAACAAATTTATAACAAGATTTGTTCTTAATACGAATTTATTTGGTCAAAGTTGCGTTAAAAAAAATCATTGTTCTGCAAACATTCCTGCACAAATTACGAACATACAGTCTAACCGTAGAATACATAAGCATTAGCGTACAAAGTACTATTGTCTCGCGATTGCGTCATACGCACTCATGACGCTAGGACGCGGCGTACAGTCCTCAGAGGCAGTCCATATGAGCTAAAAAAGTGAGGTGCTCACTGCTAGCTATCCGGCTAAGTGCATAATTTACCAAAAACACCATACAATAAATGCATAATAGGACACATTGCAGTACCTAAAAAAGAATACACACAATGGGCTAAAGTGCTTGAACGTTGCTGAACCTGTAAAAACATTATTGCTAAAATACTGCAGGTACTAAGACATATTTATGCAAACATTTTAGTGCAATCAATTTCACATTTGCAAGCAAAATAGGCTCAGATATACGTTTGAGTCTCATTTCTTGGCTGCTTGGCATAAAACACTGGAACACATAGTCCAAAATTCAATTGTAATCTACGTGAGGTAATTTTGTAATCCAAACAAGTAACGTGTAATCCACATGGATAATATAAAATAGCAGCAAATAGAGAACCCTTTTTGCAAAGGGGGCTCCCAAATAACCTGAGAAAGGGGGAAAAAGGAAATTAGACACGCTTAGGTGCAATTGGGACTTTTCTGCACAATGGGGGGAGTCCTGACAAGCCATGGCCATCTGGGTGAGAGTCAAACAGGGGACAATAAAAACAAGATAAATTAAAAACATGCCAAATAGCTCTCACCCGTCAGGTGCAGTCCATATTGTGGCTCCCATAGGTCCAGACTATAAGGTGTCCTTTAAGTCAGCCAGACAGAGACAGCCAATTGTAGAAGGGTTCCTCCGAACAGGGACCTGAAGTCCTCCTTGCTGCTACTGTTGCTAAACGACATAAATTGACGCTCCTGCCTCCTGTAGGCCAGGCTGGCTGCCGTTGTTGATCTCCACTGCCCTCTGCTGACCAAGTGGTACTGGTCACACTGGTGAGCACTGCTGCCACTTGACCCTTCACCTTTCCAGATCCTCCTGCCGGGACAGTAGGGGTAAGGAATTCTTGTTGCAGTGGTTGAGGCAAGCTGCACCCAAGAAAGAACTGCCAGTTCCCCAGGCTGCTGCTGATGCCATTTTCCACGGTAACTGGTACTGGATCACCGTGGGCTGGAAAGTGAAAGATAAGGTAGTCAGCTGACCCTGGTGAAAGGACTGTGCTGGTGGTGGCAATTCAGGGATCAGAGGCTCCGGCTGTGGTTTCTCTCTGAAATGGAGGGTGCCATCTGCTGTCTCTTGTAGGCAGCGCACGCATCCAGCGGCTGCTGGATCATCCAGCCAGGTCTGGTGATGCAGGTACCAGGGGCTTGGTCAGTAACATTACCCCGGTAGCAAAGGGGCCTTTCAGGGATGCCATGGGGGTATATTCGACCTGATCCCCCACATATAGGCTGTGATGGTCTTGGGGCAGGTAAGGCCATTTAACAGACCTGTGGCACACGAAGTACTCCTTCCTGTCCTCGTCATCTGCAAGAAAGCCACTGCCTCTCTCCACCGAAAACCAAATTACGGTTCCTTTGCGCTGTTTCAGCATAGGGTCTCCTGGCCTCGGATGGTCAAGCACTCGGATGACCCAGTCCTCCACCACTTTCTTATAGTCCCATAGGGTCTGGGCATGGGCTGTCACGGATGCAGGCACGATAGGATTTTGCCGCAGGGAATGTGTTCTCCTCCTGGGCGGCGGAGTGGACGCTCCAGCCTCCTCCGCCGCACCAGCCGGCATGGCGGACACCTCTGGTGCCCGTGCAATTCGCGGGGTCACTTGTGCCACTCTGATCTCTTCAGGCCTCTCCGGTGGTTTGGGGTCACTACCCCACACTATCTCTCCCCACTTTGTATGTAGTTGGTGCGCCATGCTGTCTTGTTCACTGCTGGCTTGAACTAGAGAGGAGGGCGGAGTAATGAGGGAGGAATCTTCACTCCCTATATTTGCAAATAGAAAGTTCCCGGTGGTCCGGGCTGGTTTTTCACGCTTATGAGGGGGTCGTATCTTTACTTTCCCCCTCTTGAGGGGGTGTATCATTATTTTCCTGCTTCAGGATGCCAGGGGAAAAGAAGACTGTGTGCGGAGCATTAGCGTACAACATTTTAATTACATTTAATATTCGTACGAATAGAATCTGAAAAAATCCGGATTTGCTTCAGAGTAGGAAATAAGGAGGATTCGTAATGAATTTACGAAGAGGTGAGTAGACTCGCTCATCTCTAGTCTTCAGTCCTTTTCCCTTTTTTCATAATTTTTTATGCTGTGGCCTTGTGCTAAATTAAAAAAAAAGGTTCCCCCCTTCAATCTGCACTCAATACCCTAATGAGAAAATGAAAAGAGAATTTTAGAAATATTTGCAAATTTATTAAAAATGAAAAACTAAAATTTCATTGACATAAGTAGTCAGACCCTTTGTTATGACACATGAAATTTGGCTCTAGGGGCTTCCCATTTCTCTTGATCATCCCTGAGATGTCTCCATACCTTGTTTGGAATCTATCTGTGGTAAATTCAGATTAAACATGATTTGGAAAGACACACCCCTTTCTATATAAGGTCTCATAACTGACAATGCATCAGAACACGGAGTTGACCACGGCACTCTCCCAAGTGGCTTTTGTGGGTGCACGTCCCTGGTTTGTTTTCCCTCCACCAGGATCACCGGGTATGCTAATGTATTCATGGAGAAGACAGCACACCAATGAGTTTTTTATTGCTTCTTTTATTTAATTCATTTCAGATATTTTTCAACACCAGTAGTATCAAATATACATCAGTGCAACGTTTTGGGCCCTATTTATTTGGTGCCCTTTTTCAAGCTGGTCTGATGTGCGGCTGTGACTGTGAGAAATAAGATTCTCTGGCCAGATAAAACCACAATTGAACTTTTTGACCTCAATTCTAAGCTTCATGTTTGGAGGAAAAAAGGCATTGTCCAATACTATCCCTACAGTGAAGTATGGTGGTGGCAGCATCACACTGTTGGGGTGTTTTTCAGCGCCTGGGACCGGGAGACTAGTCAGAGTTGAGGGAAAGCTGAATGGAACAAACTACAGAGATTCTTAAAGGGGTTGTCCGGGATCAGAGATGAACCCGGACATACCCTTAAATTCACCCAGGCAGCCCGCCTGATGTTAGCATTAGATCCAGCACAGGGCAAGGGCTCTTCTGTTTACAATAACACACTGCCCGGCAGTGTGTTCGGTGACGTCACCGGCTGTAATGGGTCGGCTTTAGCGCTGCCCTAACCGTTTTACTGGCTAGGGCAGAGCTAAAGCCCGCCCATCAGTGCCAGTGACGTCACCGGCTCACTGCTGGGCGGAAGCCTCTGCCTGGCAGAGTCCGGTTCATCACTGGAACTGGGCAAAATGCCTTTGCCCTGCGCTAATTAGCGCAGGGCAAATGAGGGCGTCAGAGCATAGGATGCTCCGATGCTAACATCAGGCATGCTGACTGGGTGAAATTAAGGGTATGTCCAGGTTCAGCTCTGAACCCGGACAACCCCTTTAATAAAAGCCTGGTCCAGTTCTCTGGACTTAAGACTAGGCCAAAAGTTCACCTTCCAACAAGGCAATGACTTGAAGCATACAGCAAAGAAAACACAGGAGTGGTTTAGGGGCAACTAGATGAATGTCCTTAAGTGGCCCAGCCAGAGCCTTGATTTGAACCCAATCAAACATCTCTGGAGAGACCTGAAAACAGCTGTCCACCAATGATGCCTTGAGAGCTTGAGAGGATCTGCAGAGAAGAATTTTTTCCTTGGATCCTCATCTCACGGTATCCTCTGGTTTAGATTTGGCCTGTCTGATCTCCCCTTTTGTCTCCCCTAAGTAGATTGTGCATACTGAGTCAGGTCAGTCACTGTTGCCCAGTTAAGGTCACAGTTTAGGGTGGATTGTCCAAGTAGGTAGGGGCAATGTTGTTGGGTGGAGATCAGGTCTGTACTGTTCCCTACCTGATGTGACAGAATCACAAACCGTATCACTGTGGTGTTTCCATTTCTGGCATGGATCCAATGCAGTCCTTGGTCCTTGGTGGAACAGATGCAAGGTCTCACTCAGCTGGTCCAGGACCTTGCAAAAAGGGTCCAAAAGCAGTTAAATATTCAGTCTTCACCCCAAGTGACTGCACCCTCATAGCTCCTTGAACCCCATGTTAAAATTGCCCGCTTGTTTTACAGGAGATAGGAAGCAACTTTTGTCTTTTAGGGAGATTTGCAAATTATCTTAGACCATACTCATCCAGATTCGAACAACAGAAAGTGGGGATTATTATTTCTCTCTTGCAAGGGGATCCCCCAGAATGGGCTTTCTCCCTTCTCCCCGACTTTTTTGAGTTGTCATCTGTGCACAATTTTTTATGCTCTTAGTTTACAGCATGACAAACCCAACAGAGCCACATTTGTTGAGTCCAAGCTTATCTTGTTTCATCAGGGATGCAATCCTGTAGAGGAATATTGTGCGGATTTCCATAATTGGTTTGTTGTCTCCAAATATAATGACCCAGCCCTGAGATGTCAATTCCATCAGGGTCTTTCTGACACACTTAAGGATTTGTTAGTGAGCTACCCTCCTTCTGACTCTCTTGAGGAGACCATTAAAGGGGTTGTCCAAGTTATAAAAAATATATATATAGCACTGTAAATCTGATGGGCAGCAATATATAACTAAGTTCAGCAAGTTTTAGGCAAAAAAAAAATCTATATTTCCTCATTTCCCTGGTTCTCTTCTGGCCTTTGTTTACATGCAGTAATAACAATCTCTGCCCCTCCCCCCCTTCTCTGCAAAGGCAGTGAATATAAGTGCTGTGAGTACATGTCTGCCTGCTGGGATACTCAGCAGCATGTTTTTTGTGTAGGACTACAAGTCCCAGCTGTACAATGACACTGCTGATACACACAGGAAATTCTCCCTCCCTGTTCTTGTACAATACAATTCCTCTATAGCTCCTTGCCCAGCATTTGTCTCTTCTCACTGCTGCCGGTACTATTTGTTGTAAAGCCTTGAGCCCTCAGTGTGTTCTGGCTGAAGGGGTTAATGTTTTATCTGAAGGAATCCAGGGAGAGAGCAGATAGCAGCCCGGCAAAGAAAGGGTGCGTGGCCAGTGACGTCTCGTGTACAGACTTATCTGAACTCTAAGGCTTGTGCATGAAACATCACAGACCAGGGAGATAAGCTGACATCACAGGTCATGTGACCCTCAGTCAACTCTGAGAAACCAGCAGCTTTAGAAACACAAAGTATATGGGAAAGTTGTTATACCTGACAAGTTAGAAACATATAAAGAACAAAAAAATAACTCGGACAACCCCTTTAAGTTAGCAATGCGTTTTAGAAGATTAATAGAGCATAGGATAAAATGTTCAGCCACACCCATTCCGAAATTCCATTCCAGATCTGCCATCCATCCAAGATATCTATTTTCACTGATGAGCCTATGCAAATGGCTACTACTACTATGTCTACCAAAGACAAAATGTACTTTCAGAGGAGCAAAGGGTTGTGCTTCTATTGTGGTAACGTTGATCATCTGCTAAAATCCATCCAAAATGACCACTGACAGAAAACTTAAATGCTTATGTGGTTCTCTGGAAGACCACCTAGGAAAGCAGGTATTTCCCAAGATCTCTAAAAAGGTCCTATTACCAGAATGTATTTCTTATCATTCCTGTAGTAAATCTGTATCTGCTTTTGTTAATTCTAAGTCCGCTGCTAATTTTATTGATTTGAAGTTTCCGATTCCCATTGGTATTTCGTTACTTACTTTCCCTGACCCTCTACAGGCCATGTTGTAGATACTACACCTTTGGTTAAAGGTATTATTGAGTATTATACCCCTTGAAACGTGGCCCTGGAAAAAATACTAAAAGTGGCCCCATTTTGTGCTAGAGTCCAAATTGATGGAAGGCAGGGCAAGCAATATCACATTGTGGCACATTATACCACTCCAACAGAACCAAATACCACAGTCCATCACAAAATACTATCAACAGCAGCACAAAATACATCCCCAAAAACTTCCACTGGCCAGTTGAGCTCAGGCGGTCCCCTGGGCATCAGCCCACCTGGAAATTTCCCAGTAAGGTCTATGGCCAATCCCCCCCTGGTTTTAATACCTGCCTGTCAATCTTTATTGCTTGTCTCGATACAGAGATGGAACACATCTCTGAATATCTTAGGGACTCCCGAAGGGAGAATTTATGATTTCTCAGGTTTTGAACGCCAGGCTATAAGGGATTATATCCTGGAAAATCAACAGAAGGGCCATAATCTACCTTCCGTATCGCCAGACATTTATCAAGTAAAGCACTATAATTAGAGTCAATGGCACTCTTTCCTTACAGAAGGACTGAGAAGTCGGCTAATTTACTCAAAACTTTAGCTGATGACTTTTTAATTTTCAAGACTTGTCTGAGTTATGTAAAAAAATATATAGCACAGTAAATCTGATGGGCAGCAATTAGAGATGAGCGAGCATGCTCGGCCGAGCGTACTCGGGAGTAATTTTCGAGTAGTAGCGTACGCATCTTCTAATCTGTACGCTAATGCGTACGCATCTTGTAATTTGTACGCATTAGCGTACAAATTTATAAGATGCGTACGCATTAGTGTATAGATTATAAAATGTGTATGCATAACAATATTAGGTGCTGTGCATGGACCTTCAAAGAACAGTCAATGTACAAAATGCTACAAATGTTGGCACATGTCTCATACTTTTTCATATTTAAAAGCTTTCAAAAAGTGTCCCTTCTGGGAGGCAGATGAAGTTTAAACACACACAGTGTTATGAGGAAGTGCCTTTGTGGAACATGATGGTTGTAAAGTGACATAAGTGGCATGGTGCAGGCTGCAGCATGCAGCAGCCATACACAATGTGATGGTAGATAGACAGACAGACAGATAGCAAGAGTGGCAAGACGGGGCACCAGCAGCAAGGAGAGGTCGCATTCATCTTGCCTAGACTGTGAGAATATTTCTGTATTTATACAGTAATCCCATACATATGCCGCCACATGAAATTTAACCTCCACCAAAAAAAAAAAAAACATAAAAATTGTGGAAAGTGAGTACACGGAAAACTGACCCTCAGGCATTAGTTGCAGTAGCATGATGCAGGCCCCAGCATTGGCTTGACTATGAGAAAATGTTGATATTGACTCAGTAATAATGTACATTTAGGCTGCCGTACAGAATCTGATAATAGGCACACAGATAGCAGACAGACAGCAACAGTGGCAAGATGGGGCAGCGCCATCAAGGCAAGGTGGGTGAGGTCTATACATCGAAATTAGTCGGAGTAGTGTGAAAATTTTCCTGAACCCAGGCTTGGTTCATTTTGACAAAACTGATGTTTGGGACACGGGCAGAGGACAACTTTGTCTGTTTGGGTGTCACCATTCAACCCGTAATGCTGAAAACCCTCTCAGACATGACCCTGGAAACAGGGCAAGAAAGAAGATAGAGAGTGTGCTGTGCTAGTTCAGGCTACTGTTCCCGTCTGCCCTGAAATCCATGGGTTAAGGAATTGGGTATGCGAAAGAGACTTGGCATAGTTTAGGTAAGCCTTAACCTGGGCATTGAGGCGGAAGTTGTCGGCTTGCTGACTGGCCTTTGCCTGAGATGATTAAGTGTCATGGCTGGTGTCATGGTGCATGACCAAATTGTTCACGCTTTTCCGCTGCTCATACTAACACTTGAGCATGTGCAATGTTGAATTCAAGTGAGTTGGAACGTTGCAGATTAAGCAGTGTCGTTGTACACCATTCTGACACTGCAAGTCCAGGTGAATGTTCCTCACCACATGAGAATGGCTGAAAAGAGGGACAGTCTCCTGGACATTGCCAGCACCTTGTGCAAACCAGTGCATGCAGGGAGCATGTGTTATTCCACCAGGTTCAGGGCAGCCAGGATGTTGTGTCCATTGTCGCTGACCACTTTGTCAAGTTGGAGTCGGCGAGATGACAGCCAGTGGGACTTTTGCTGCTTGATGTACTTGAGCAACTGCTCACAGAAGTGGCTACTCTCTCCTAGGCTGATCAGCTCTAACATGATGTGGCAACACTTGACACATATGATAGGAAGTATGGGTATTGTGAGTGATGCTGTGTCCCGATACTGTTGGGGACCGTACAGTACAGTATCCGTGGTGGGTGAGGAGACAGGTAGGTGCTTTCTGTGGGAGCCAGCCCCATGATATGGTGGAAAGGATTCAAAATGCCTCTCCACTGCAGCAAAAAAAACTTTGAACCATTGTGTCATGAAAGACATGTAATGTCCCTGCCCGTAACAGCTGCTCCAGGTGTCCTCTATGAAGCTTGATGCAGATAAAGAATGGCAAGGAGTGGCCCGCATTCTCTGCTATGTGAGAGTATAATATCTACTACATTGTTACTACAGTGACTGCACTGCCAGCAGCATGACCAGATGAAGGTTCAGCTTGTGGACAAGCTAATTGCTGGTGGAGAAAAGTGTTTTCATGGCCAAACGTTCTGTTATAGATGTCTCACTATGGAGCTGGGGAAAATGAGTCTTAGTAGGAGAAGAATAAGGTAATGATGATGACAAAGATTCTGTATTGCTTGGGGATGTGGGTTGGCTGCCACAAAGACCAGGTGAAGGAGAACAGGCTTGTTCTGATTGGGAATGCTGGCCAGTTGTATTTTCCCAAAGGACCCGGTGATGCCGCCTCGTGTGCTGCAATAGACCTCTGGTCCTGCAGACCTTGCATACTGCTGTGGTTTTCGGTGTTTGCCTTGTGGTGAAAAAGCACCTTATCGGAGTTGCTAGCACACAGCTACACGCAGCAAAGCTGGGCTTAGCTGTAGCACCTTTTGAATCTAACCCACCCACAGTGTCAGCGGCATCACTAGATCCCAAAGCAGATGTGGCTCTGGCTGTTCTTTGGGAGGTATGTTGCCTCTGCTCTTCATTGCTGCTGCGACTGCCCTTCTTCACTGATGTTGCCTCTTCCTCAGCACCCTGGTACGGCTCCCAGGTACTGTCCAGCACACAATTGTCTTTAGACTCCTCACCTTATGTTTCACTTTTATCAGACTGTGAGATAACATGATGGGCTCCTGGGCCCCCCTGCCCTGCTCTGCCCCGACTGCTGCTATCACTGCCCCCACCACCAATGCTGTGGCTACAGGTCCCACTATTACCACCACCATCAACGCAGGTATGCATGGGGTCACCAGCCTCCACCCTAACCTCCTCCTCAGGGCGGGCCAAAAAGTAAAGGTTCTCACGCAATTTGTCAACTCAGAGACTCTCTTGACTACGTGCTGTAGAGTGTGTTGGGGTTTTCTTGCCACTTCATAGGAAAAAGGAAGGCATCCCTCTGGGAAGGGGCAGTGAAAGCTGGCAGGACTCCATTGAAAGTCTTCTTTGGGGCTGCAAGGAGAAGGAGCAGAAGGAACGCTGTGGCCCTTGCCTCCACAGCACAGTGTTGTACCCTGAAGTCACCTCCATGTCATCCTGCTGCAACTGAGATGAGGAGTGAGCCATCCAATCCACTATCTCATCCTCTTTTTCGTCAACTATAATGTGGCACCTTTCTGAAGCCAATAGGTGCAGCTGCGGCCTACTACTACTACTTCTGGCCAGATAGATACTACTGCATGATTCTGGGTCTTTTTTTGTAATCCTTCCGTGGTCCTCACAGATGATACTGTGCACTACCCTGTGTAATGTTGTAGTAGTAAACAAGTATATATGATGCTAGTTTGAATATAATGCAAAAAAAAACAACCCCAAACTTTTGTTTATTAAAAACATGTGAAATAGGGTAACAGATTTGGGCCTAAACTCATTACCGTATTTTTCGCTTTATAAGACGCACTTTTTTCCCCCAAAAGTAGGGGGAAAAATTGCAGTGGGTCTTTTAAAATGAATACAGGTGAGCGCTTCCATTATGGAAGCGCTCACTTGTATGTTTTAGCTGCCGGGGGGCCGGGATCCCCCCATCAGACCTCAGATCAGCCCAGCATGCACCATAACAATAAAATAAAAAACTTCACTTGCCTGTCCTGCGCCGCGGCTACTCAGGCTTCCCGGCCCGGCGCTGCACTGTCCTGAACGCGTACAGCGTCAGGACGTAGTGTGCGCACTATGACCTGACGCTGCACGCAGTCAGGTGACAGTGCAGCGCCGGGATGGGAAGCCTGAGGAGCCATGGCGCAGGACAGGCAAGTGAAGTTTTTTATTTTATTGTTATGGGGCACGCTGGGCTGATCTGAGGTCTGATGGGGCACAGAGTGGTCTCATGGGGGCACTGTGGGCTGGTCTGAGGTCTGATGGGGCACTGTGGACTGGTCTGAGGTCTGATGGGGGCACAGAGTGGTCTGATGGGGGCACTGTGGGCTGGTCTGAGGTCTTATGGGGGAACGCTGGGCTGATCTGAGGTCTGATGGGGGCACAGAGTGGTCTCATGGGGGCACTGTGGGCTGGTCTGAGGTCTGATGGGGGCACAGAGTGGTCTCATGGGGGAACAGTGGGCTGATCTGAGGTCTGATGGGGGAACGCTGGGCTGATCTGAGGTCTGATGGGGGCACAGTGGGCTGGTCTGAGGTCTGATGGGGGCACAGTGGGCAGGTCTGAGGTCTGATGGGGGCACAATGGGCTGTTCTGAGGTCTGATGGGGGCACAGTGGGATGATCTGAGGTCTGATGGGGGCCTGATGTGATGTCCTGAAATTTATGGGGGGTCAGATATGAGGTCTGATGAAAAATATTTTTTTCTCATTTTCCTACTCTAAAATCTGGGGTGCGTCTTATCTTCGGGTGCGTCTTATAAAGCGAAAAATACGGTATCTCTCCCAGATACTTTTGTGTGCTACCCTGTCTATTGGTGGAGTAATCACGTACATGTATGCTGCTAGTTTGAATATAAGTAGTAGAGATGAAAGAATCAAAGTGGAATTCATTCCGAATTTCAGGAAAATTCGATTTGTCCCGAAGTCGAATTTCCTCATGCTTCGTGGTAACAAAACATATTTTTTTCTAAAATGGCTGCTACAGATTTTGGAAAGAGGAAGTAAGAAGCCCGGGAATGGGGGAGCACCCATAATGCCATGCAGATGGCCAATCAGCCAGTTGATGTCACAGCCCTATGAAAAGCCTCCTCCTGCCTTGTCTTCGTCATTTTACAGTGAACTTAGTGCAGGGAGAAACGTTACAGGCACTAGAGACAGTGTTTAGAAAAGCCTTTATTCACAAAAAATTACTATTGAGCAGTTCAGGGATGGCTTATTCATAGCGTAGGGATATATTAGGGAGGCATCATCCACACTATAGGGAAGAGAGCAGGGTCAATTGAACTGTGTAAAGCCTGATAACTGCTGCACTAATTGGGGTTACAAAAAGTTATCTAATACTACAGATTTTAGGATGTTTGCATTCTTTGATACATCAGTAATTCCAGTAATCCTTAACCCCTTCATGCCATTTTTCACCTTAAGGACCAGGCCAAATTTTGGAAATCTGTCATGTGTCACTTTATGTGGTAATAACTTTGGAACACTTTTACTTATCCAAGCCATTCTGAGATTATTTTCTTGTGACATATTGTACTTCATGACAGTGGTAAATTTGAGTCAATATAAATCACCTTTATTTATTAAAAAAATCCTAAATTTACAGAAAATTTTGAAAAATTTGTAATTTTCAAAATTTTAATTTCTCTTCTTTTAACCCTTAGACTCCCAGCGCCGTACATTTACGGCGCAAAAATCACTGCCGCAAGTCCCAGCGCCGTACATGTCTATGCCCAGGTGCCGGACCCCTGCTGAATGCGCCAGCATCGCTGACCACGGCACATGTGGTGTGCAGGAGTTCAGGATGGCGAGCAGGGGGGCCCATCGGGTCCCTGCGCTGCTGTGACGGGGACCCGATAGCTCGGATAGCAGCCCGATGACTTCCTTAGGCATCGTGGCTGCTATCCCTGCGTGCCTATGCGATACAGCCCCCTGGATCGCACAGGAAGCAGGCTGTAAGTGTATTACACTGAGTAATACACTTACAGCCAATGCATTACAATACAAAAGTATTGTGATGCATTGTAAAGGGGATCAGACCCCCAAAAGTTAAATAAAGTGGGAAAAAAGTTAAAAAATAAAGTTTCCTAAAAAAAAAATAATAATAAAAGTTTCAAGTAAAAAAAAGCCATTTTCCAAAAAAAGTTTTAAAAAATTGTAAAAAAAGGTAAAAAAAAGAAAGATAAACATATTAGGTATTGCCGCGTCCGTATCGACCGCCTCTATAAAAATATCACGTCATCCACCCCGCCAGGTAAATGCAGTAAAAAAAAACGTGGCAAAACAGACATTTTTTGGTCACCTTCTCTTACAAAAAGTTTAATAGCAGGCGATCAAAAAGGCGTATTTGTCCCAAAATGGTACCAATCAAACCGACATCTTGTCCCGCAAAAATGATACCCTACCTGAGACAATCGCCCGAAAAATAAAAAAAAATATGGCTCTCTGAAAATGGCAACACAAAAAAAACGATTTTATTCTGTTCAAAAATAAATCTAATGTGTAAAACTTTCCAAAAATAAAAAAGTTACACATATTGGGTACCGCCACGTCCGTAACAACTTGCTCTATAAAAATATTACATGAGATGGCCCCCCCAGGAGAACGCTGTAAAAAATTTTTTAAAAAACTATGCCATAACAGCCATTTTTTTTTCACCTTGCCTCACAAAAAGTGTAATATCACACGATCAAAAAGGCGTATGTACCCCAAAATGGTACCAATCAAACAGTCATCTTGTCCCGCAAAAAATGAGCCCCCACATAAGACAATATCTCAAAAAAATAAAAATTTAATGGCTCCCGCAAACCAATCCATCAAAATCTGTGTTGTAAAATCCATATGGCGCTCCTTCTGTTCTGAGTCCTGCCATGTGCCCCCACAGCAGTTTACCACCACATATGGGGTGTTGCCGTATTCAGGAGAAAATGGGTAACAAATTATGGGGTGCTTTTCTCCTGTTACCCCTTGTGAAAATGAAAAATTTGGGGCTAAAGCAACATTTTATTGGAAGAAATGAAACTTCATTTTCAT
The DNA here is from genome assembly GCA_900303285.1 of Rhinella marina. Lineage (NCBI taxonomy): Eukaryota > Metazoa > Chordata > Amphibia > Anura > Bufonidae > Rhinella > Rhinella marina. The sequence goes on along the minus strand of ONZH01009238.1, from coordinate 16,977 downwards.
AGCCAAGTGTTTCCAAATTCTGTAAAACGCTTAGGGGGTCAAAGTGGCCAGTAACCCCCTTAATATATTCTTTGAAGGGTGTAGTTTCCAAAATGGGGTCACTTTTTGAGGGTTTCCACTGTAAGGGTACATCAGGGTCTCTCAATTTCAAAATGGTGCCTAAAAACCATTCTAGCAAAATCTGCCTCCAAAATCCATATGGCGCTCCTTTCCTTCTGACCACTGCCACAAACCCATAGAGACGTTTACCACCACATATGGGGTATTTCTGTAAACTGCAGAATCAGAGTAATGTATATTGAGGTTTAGTTTGCTGTTAACCCTTGCTGTTTTGCAATAAAAAAATTAATAACATGAATAATCTACCAAAAATTGACATTTTGAAATTTCACCTCCATTTGCCATTAATTCTTGTGGAACACCTCAAGGGTTAACAAAGTTTGTAACAGCAGTTTTTTATAATTTGAGGGGTGTAGTTTCTAAAATGGGGTAATTTATGGGTGGTTTCCATTACGTAAGCCACTCAAAATCACTTTATATCTGAATTGGTGCTTAAAAAAATGGTTTTGGAAATTTTGGTGAAAATTTGAAAAATGGCTTCTAAACTTCTAAGCCCTCTAACGTCCCAAAAAAGTAACATGACATTTATAAAATGATGCCAACATAAATTATACATATGGGGAATGTAAAATAATAACTATTTTTGGAGGTATTACTATGTATTTTGAAAATAGAGAAATTGAAATTTTGAAATTTGCAAATTTTTCCAAATTTTTGCTAACTTTTGTATTTTTTAATAAATAAAAATGAAATATTTTGCCACAAAAATATGCCCTTTTGATGGCTTGGTGTTGTACTTTTTGTGATGGTAGGTGACAAAAAATTGCTTTTTTGACACTTTTTATTTTTTTACGGTGTTTACCTGAGGGGTTGGGTCATGTGATATTTTTATAGAGCTGGTTGTTACGAACACGACGATACCTAATATGTTTAAGGTATTTAATTTTTTAAATTTTTAACCAATTAAAAATTTGTGTATATGGGAAAAATTGGATTTTTTTAACTTTTTTAAAACTTTTTTTATTTTCTTTTACACTTTTTTTTTACACTTTTTTGACTCAGACCCACTTGGTTCTTGAAAATCCAGTGGGTCTGGTGGCTCTATAATACACTGCAGTACACTGTATAGTGTACTGCAGTGTATTTTCATTCATAGTAAGTCTGTTCAGGCTCCTGCCTTTAGCAGGAGCTTGATCAGCCTTAGCTATACCATGGCAAGCAGTACGCTTGTGAAAGCGTCTGGTTGCCATGGTAACCATCGGGACGCTGCCACAGCAGAGCAGCGTCCTGATGGGAGGGAGCTTCCTCCCTGTTAACCCTTTCCATACAGCGGTCCCTATGGACCACGGCATGGAAGGGGTTAAACGGCTGACATTGGTGCCAGCACCGATGTCGGCCGTTTGAAGCAGAGTGTCACCCTTCACCCGCTCGGCCATCCTGAAACGGGGGGATTGAAAATAATAATGTGGGGAAGGAGGGGGGGGATCGGGGTCTGCGCCAGCAACTTTTAGGAGGATTATTAGTATGCATACATACATTAGTATGCTCTGATTGGCTAGTCTGAACAGACTAGCCAATCAGAGCGATTGCTGGCCCAGGACCTCCCTTATTGGTCTCGGGCCAGCTAGCTAAGACCCCTGGCTGTATTTAACAGCCGGGGTCTCAGCGTTGTCAGCAGACATGGTGACAGTTTAACCCTTACAGTCCGGCGGGCGTCATGGCCAGCAAGTCTCTGCTGTTAGAAACAGCTTGTGGGTAGACCTGCGGGTACTTACCGCCATCGGCGGTTTCCTCTTCAGCAATTAGATGCCATGATCACATGAGATCACGGTATCTAGTAGCGCAAAAACTCAGAAGCGTTCGCTTCCGGGTGGTGTACAGACGCCCCATGTGGTCAAATGGGGTGTCTGTACACAATCTGAAAGCTGTAAACCTCGCTGATGAGGTTTACAGCTTTCAAAGTGCAATTCTTATTCTGGCCACTAGATGGCAGGCCAGGATAAGAAATGAGCAAATTGAGTTTTTATTCAATATTAAAAATCTCTGATTGCTCATAAAGAAAAAATAAACACAATCTATTTGCTCATATTTGAGCTTTAAAATAATCGCAAAAAATTAAAACAAAATGTTAAAAATATATGAAAAAAAATATAAAAGTTTAAATCACCCTCCTTTCCGTATAATTAAAAAATAAATACCTAAATAACAATAAATATATACATCATGGTTATCACCATGACCGAAAACGCCCGTACTTAAATATTTAGAAAAAAAAAAATTCAAGGGGGGCGTGGCCAATCGTTGAAGGGAAAGGTAGTGGCGTGGGAGAGCTCCTACATTTATCTCCCTCAAACGCGACTCCAAAGCGGTATAACGGTAGATACTCCTACATATCTGGTGGCACACTCACCCTGGAGCGTCATGATGACAAGAAAGAAAGCTGGGAGACCCGTAATCCGCCGCCTAACAGACTTGTTCTCCTCTCCGGACGCGCGGTCTCCTTCTCCATTGCTGCGGCCTACTTCCGGCGTAGCCACAGAGGCGGTAGCTGCAGCGCGAGCGGGGGACTCACCATCTCCACCGCTCTCTCCAGGCTCTCTATCCCCGGCCTCCGATATGCCTGCCGGTCCGCAAGAGGTTCCTCCAGACACGCGGGGACCAGACACTGCGCTTCCCGGCACTCGCAAGCAGCAGAAGAGAATGTTAAAGCCATAAACATAGCGGCTGCTACATCGCAACAGCGCATGGCGGCATCACACCAGGTAGAGACTACCCCACCACTCACAGAAGCACATAATATGCCTTCAGAGGGGCTGCAACTATCCCCATCCCCTCCATGCTTCAATATAGAGGCTTCTACTGCTTCCACAATTTCTACAGATAATATGGAGGATCTTTCAGATCCTCTTAAAGATTTCCCTTCATCTGATCAAGCCATCTCAGTTACATTATTTAAATCTATGATGTCCACGCTTCACAAATCTCTCACATCCCAGATGGGACGGATGACGTCCTCCATTACTTCTATTGATGTTATTAGATCGAGAGTGGATCACATCGAGAACAAAATTGGGGAACTCACGAGCTCTCATAATGAGCTGATTGATGTGCATTATTCTCTAGAAGACGAAGTGAAAGCCTTAAAGGTGAAATTAACGGATTTGGAGGACAGAAATAGGAGGATCAATCTTAAGTTTAGAGGCATACCAAACTCCCTCCAGAATAATGACCTTATACCGTTTCTTCAAGATCTAATGAAAGCTGCTCTTCCTGACACTGATCTGCACTTGCTGCTAATTGATAGAGCGCACCGCCTTTCTAAACCCAAACACATTTCAGAATCAAATAAAAAAAGAGAAATTTCAGTCAGCACATCCCAGAGTGCAGGTGCTGGTTGCTATGGCTAAATACATGTCAAAGGAAAATACATACAATACAACCGCACACCGCTAACCAGATAAAGCACAAAATGCCATAGTGATATAGAGTATTCTAAAGCTCATGCTATGCTTGTTTAATAAATTAGAGACTCTTGGCAAATATATTTTGTACAAAATTATCTGAGCCCATTCACCGAATCGTCAAGGTGTTCTCTGCAGAATGGGAACCTAACACTATCTCCTACCTGTTATGTGCTAGACTTGGCTTCCAAATAATCAGGGGGTGTTTTGTTCCACATGCATGCTGCATCTGCTCTGCCTTTTGCCATTTCTGGTGCTTCAAAGGCCTCCCCTAGTTCAGGAATGCAGATACTAGCATGCATGCCGAATCACTCAGCTTTATAGTTGCACTGATTAAAAACAACCTGTGGGGCAGATGGGCTAGTCAGGAGTGCATGACCAAGTGGAGTAGCCACACCTCCAGTACAAACTTACAAAGAAAAAAAGAGAAATTTCAGTCAGCACATCCCAGAGTGCAGGTGCTGGTTGCTATGGCTAAATACATGTCAAAGGAAAATACATACAATACAATCGCACACCGCTAACCAGATAAAGCACAAAATGCCATAGTGATAATTTTGTACAAAATATATTTGCCAAGAGTCTCTAATTTATTAAACAAGCATAGCATGAGCTTTAGAATACTCTACATCTCAGAATCATCCCCTATTGATGTCATTGCACGAATCCACTTCTACCATATTAAAGAAGCCTTGATGACGTCGGTACGCAAGCACAAGGGCCTACCAAGCCCTTTTCATAAGATACAAATATATGCTGATCTATCGCAGGCCACCCTGCAAGCACGCAAAAGCTTTGCAGCTATCACTACTTTCCTTACGTGAAGCTAAAATTCACTATAGATGGGGATTCCCGCTCAAACTTCTGATCTACAAAAATGGGAAACTACATGTCCTGAAAAGTCCAGAAGAAGGTACAGATCTTCTCTTGTCCTGGAATACTGAAGGTGCCTCATCCACCACTACTCCACCATCTGGATCAAGCCCAAGGCATGTGACTCGTGACTGGTCCAAAGTGGGTGACTGATCGCCATTTTCGTGAGTCTCTTGATTCCCGTTCTACAGAATCTTTTTGAGGGAGATAATCCTTGGTCCGAACTTTGTTGAACCCCCGGATGATTGAAGGACACTGGATTTCTCCGTCCTCATTACATATCCTTTCTGTTCATTTTGCTTTGCATTTTATTCAGATGTTCTTATGTTATGTTTGTTATAGTTTTGATGATCTGCATATCCAATTGCTGTTACGTATGGGTGTATCTATATATACCTCCCTAGAGGTTTTGCTTTCTTACTGGCATTACCATGGTGGTTAGGGTAATGTCTATTAATGTCAGAGGTTTAAATTCCCTGTATAAAAGGTCCTCGCTGTGGAGGGAAGCTGTAGCGTCTCGCTCAGATATAGTCTGTATGCAGGAAACACACTTCGTTAAAAATAACCATCCTACTTTCTCGCGTTTGGGTTTTTCCCAGATTATTCTGGTCAGCACAGGAGTGGCTATAGCCATGAGCGATTCTTTACACCTTTAAATTGAAGACTTGTTACTTGATGACAATGGACGCTATATTATAATGGTAGCTTCAATTGAGTCCAAAGTGTTAACTTTGGCTACTGTATATGCCCCTAACTCTTCTCAGGTGCGTTTTCTTAATAAGCTCATGAAGAAAATTAGGAAAATTCAAAAGGGCCCCCTTCTTCTCTGTGGGGACTTTAATATGATACCTGACAAAGATCTAGACTCTTCTAATAAAGGAAAGGCTCAATCCTCCACACTGGGAAAATGGTTAAACACCCTTGATCCAGCTTCATAGGAAACTCATGTCACTTAGACATGAAGTATATGCTATACTACAAATGAACTATGATAGATATTTAAACTCCTTACGCATATCTTCTTATCGATTCTACAACAAGCCTAGTAGGCTCATGGCGAGGAGAGTTAAACCTCTACCTCAAAAGTCTAAGATTCCATATATTTTGGCATCAGATGGATGTTCAAAACTAACTCATCCTTCGGCTATTGCAGATGCTTTTAGCAATTATTATGCGAAGCGCTATAATCTGAGGGATGATGTCAAGACCCATCAACCTTCTAGTAACAATATAACCGCTTTTCTATCCTCAATTAAATTACCACAGCTGTCTACCCAACAATTAGAAGAGTTCAACACTCAACACTATTTCAGAACAGGAAATACTGTCTACGATTAAAAAGTTGAAATCTAATAAAGCTCCAGGGCCTGATGGGTATTCTAATGAATACTATCAGCTTTTCGCACCCTTATTGGCCCCACATCTATCATCTATATTCTCCGCAGCTATGGCGGCAAAACCCTTCCCAGATGAGATGTTACAGGCTACCATAGTGATGATACCGAAGCCGGGAAAACCTGCCAACACACCCGCACATTTTAGGCCCATATCGTTACTTAATTGTGATGTTAAATTATATGCTAAAATTATTTCGCAAAGACTGATTCACGTCTTGCCATCTATTGTCCGTAGTGATCAGGTAGGTTTCACCAAGGGGAGACAGGCTCCAGATGGAACTAGACGGATCCTAGGGTTAATAGAAAAAGTGGGACGGACTAAAACGCCTGCATTGCTCCTGACATTAGACGCAGAAAAGGCGTTTGATCGGATCCACTGGGGCTATGCCTTTGAAGTACTAGATAAATTTGGCTTTTCGGGTCCAATCTAATTAGCCATTAAAGCTCTTTATACCAGGCCTTCTGCCAAAGTGTTAATTAATGGCTCATTGTCTCAATTGTTTCACATTACAAACGGAACCCGTCAGGGGTGTCCTCTTTCCCCCTTTCTGTTTTTGCTGGTGATGGAACCTTTTGCTGAGAAAATACGCATGGCAGAGCTGGTTAGAGGTATCCCAGCCGGACGTAGACAACACAAATTGGGACTGTTTGCTGATGACGTACTCTTAACACTAACAGAGCCACTGTCTTCCCTTAGGGAAGCATCCTCTATTATAGTGCAATTTGGAAAGGCTTCTTATAACAAAATAAATGAGACTAAATCACAAATGCTCCCAATTTTGATTCCTCCCACCTTGAACTCCTTAATTAGCAATGAATTCCCGTTTCAATGGTCTGACTCTTCGATTTCTTACTTGGGGATTGAGCTCACATTTCCTATTCATAAAATGACATCTTGCAATTATGATCTGCTGCTGGTTACATTACAATTTGATATATCTAAATATTCTGAGGCTGAATAGACATGGATGGGTAGGATCGTTATTTATAAAATGATGATCCTCCCTAAATTACTTTATTATTTTAGAACATTCAAAAAAAAAAAAGGGAATTTCAGTCAGCATATCCCAGTGCGCAGGTGCACGTTGCTATGGCTAAATGCACAAGGAAAGGAAAATACATACAATGCAACGGCACTCTGCCAACCAGATAAAGCACAAAATGCCATAGTGATATGAGGTATTCTGAAGCTAATACTTTGCTTGTTTAGTAAATTAGAGATTCTTGGCAAATATATTTTGTACAAAATTATCTGAGCCCATCCACCAAATCCTCAAGGTGATCATTAGAACATTGCCCATACCTGTGCCAAAAACAGTTATTCAGAAATTTCAGAAACAATTATTTTCATTTGTTTGGAAAGGGGGCAAACCTAGAGTGGCTGCTTCGATTCTGTACGCTCATAAAACCAGGGGAGGGATTGGAATTCCGAACCTGCAGAGGTACCATGATGTTATGGTGCTCAAACAATTGAGATATTGGTGGCAACAAGACACCTCTGTAAGTTGGCCTAATGTAGAGACAGATGTAAATAATCGAAAATCGCTCAAATTGCTCCTATTGACACATTCTTTAGATATTGAAGTACCCCCACCTACTGCTGCCCCTCTTATATCCTCAATTCAGGTGTGGAAACAAGCCCTTTCCATAGTTAAAGATAATGCCCCAAAGAAAGACATTGTACTACCCATAGAGGTCTTGGAAACTTTGATTCCTGACTAGAGATGAGCGAATCATTCAAAAAATTATTCGCCGAACATTGGCCAAACTTTTCCTAAAATTCGTATATTCGATGAATAGATTTGTTGTATTTGCGTACAAAATATACGTTATTATGTGCTATTAGCGAACATTTGCTCACTAATAACGAACGTTCATTTACAAAATGTACGCAACTTCTTAGAAGACGTAAGCATGAGCTTACAAATAGCTTACGAATCTCAGCGTACTATTGTCTAAGCGATTACGTAATACGCAGGCACGTACGAGGAGAGGCCGCGGCGAGCACTCCTCAGAGACAGATCAAATATTCGAGACATATATATGGTAAAGTGCAAATACATTATTATAGGTATAATATACAAATTTTAAATATCACCTGCCTAGTATGCTCACGGACACGTTTAAGTCTCTTTTCCTCTGACGCTTGTCATAGAACTGGAGCAGAGCCCCAAACTCAGTCACAATTTGTAATCCACATAGGTAAAATTGTAATCCAAATGGGTGAAACAAAAGCAGCAAAGGTTCCTTAAAAAACCCTCTTTCAAGGGGCTCCCCAAATAACCTGAAAAGGGGGAAAAAGGGATGAGGCGCACGAATGCGCAACTTAATTTCCTGAGTTGCCTCGTCATCCTCCCGTGCTGGAGAAAGGGGCGGAACTACCAGGAAGGAGTCTGCATCGCTGAATTGAATTCGTACGCAACAGCCTATAGAGTAACTACCAGGGAAAAGTCTGCATTGCTGAATTGAATTCGTACGCGACAGCGTATAGAGTAACTAAATTATGCGTAGAATAGCGTATAATTTATAGGACACACTACGTAGCGAATGCGTACAAAAGCGAAGCGAATCACCTAATATTCGGATTCGCTTTGCAGCTGAAAAATCCCAAGATTCGATACGAATCTACGAAGCGGCAAATAGATGCGCTCATCTCTATTCCTGACCTTTCTACGTCGGTTTGGAAAAATCGTGGAATAAGGCTAATATCGGATTTTTATGAGGATACGGAATTGAGATCCTTTTCCTCTTTTTACACTATGTTTGCCATTCCTTCCTCTAAATATTTTGATTATTTACGGATTACCCATTTTTTTAAACATTCGCCTATTCAACAGGCTTTGATTCCTCTATGCATATTTAATTTCTTAAACCAAATGTCAGAAGGTGCCACCACCTCTACGAGGACTATGTATGGGTTTCTGATAGGTGATTCAAAGATTATCAAAAAGTCCCATCTTTTGAACTGGGAACTCAATCTTAACATGTCATATTCCTCAGAAAGCTGGCAAAAAGCAATCTAAACCTCAGTTAAAGCCACCGTTTGTTCTAATACATTGGAAGTATATCATAAGCTATTGACCAGATGGTACTACACTCCGGTTAAATTGTCCCAGATTTTCCCGAATGTAGACAACATCTGCTGGCGATGTAAGAAATTTCGGGGTGATTTGCTTCATATTTTTTGGTCATGTCCGCTTCTCAAGCTCTTTTGAGAAGAAGTTGAGAAGCTGCTAGTAAGAGTGTTTTCTGTAAAGGTACTTTTAAACGCCAGCTTAGCATTACTCTCATTGGGTATAGAAAATGTAAAACACCCACAGAAAATGCTTATTTGTCATATTTTAATGGCAGCTAACCTTCTAATGGCACGTAAATGGAAATCTACAGAGCCTCCAACAGCGTTAGATTTAGAAGGTATGGTTTCTACTCATTGTATTTATGAAAGAGGTTTGGCCTTCCCTAGCTTCCTTCCTCAAACGGTGGAACCTCTGGCTTGATTGCTTTCCTCTGCCTGCTTTGAAAGATAACTGATCTGGTACTCCCTCTTTTGTATTGCAAATCTCTGTTTACTTATTCATTTGTTCATGGTTCTGTACTTGGATGTCCATACCTGATGATTTGTTCTTGCATCTGTATGTCACTATGGTTGGAGTTGGGGGTACCATGTGAAGCCCAGTGTACCGTGGACCCACGTCTCTCTACTCTTCTTGTATATTATAACCTGTGATTCGTATGTACATGATGCAGTTTATTGAAAAAAATCTCAATAAAAACTTTATGATAAAAAAAAATTAAATATTCCAATACGGCGAATTGTGTGGTAGAAAAAAGCGTCAAAATGGCGATTCGCAGTAATCAAAACGTTATACACACCCCAGAATGGTATTAATAAAAAGTTCAAATCGCCCCGCAAAAAATGAACCCCTATACAGCTCCGTACACATAAATACCAAAAAGTTATAGGGGTCAAGATATGACAACAACAACAAAAAAAATAAAAAAATGTCCAACTTTAAAATTATTTTATCACTATCAAAACGCAAGAAAAACTATACATATTAGGTATGGCCGGATTCGTAATGTCCAGTAGAATGAAAGCAACTGGTCAGTTTTAATAAACATCGAATGCTATAAATAAAAAACCCGTAGAACTGTAGCGGAATAACGTTTTTTTTTGGAATTTAACACGATTTGGAATTTTTTACTACACCATATGCAATATTAAATGGTGGCGTTGGAAAGTACAACTTGTCCCACAAAAAACAAGCCATCATACAGCTATGTGAACAGAAAAATAAAACAGTTATGACTGTTTGAAGGCAGGGAGCGCAAAACAAAAACGCAAAGCCAAAAAAACCTCCGGTACTGAAAGGGTTAATGCCATGACGTGTATACTCGTCATGGAGCACTAAATAGTAGTCCTCCATGACGAGTATACACGTCAAATAGCGTGAAGGGGTTAATTGTATAATTGGGGTGAAATTGTGGCCTGATACACATTTTAGGGTGCTCAAGTTCTATTATACATGAATATATCCATTAATTCTCAACTGAGGAATTGGTGTGAAATTGTGGCCTGATACTACACATTTTAGGGTGCTCTAGTTGTATTATACATAAGTATGTGGTCTGATACTATAAGATTTGGGGTGTTTTTTATATATAAATAAATCCATTCATCCTTGTTTCGGGGGTGAAATTGTGACCTGACACTACTGTTCTATTACCCTTACAGTTACAGTAAAGTATGTCCGACAGACAGGTGAAAGGCCCTTCTAAGGGAATGGGCAGTGGCCAAAATGTTTCTGGAGATGGCAGAAGTAGCAGCAGAAGAAGGGGGGTTGGTAGCAGCAGTGGCAGCGACAGGCCAGAGCTGCCAGTGTCATCAAGCGGTTGTGTTTTGACCAGTAACCAAGCTGTCCTTGAATGGTTAACTCGGTCTTCTACCTCATCTGAAGTGACATCAGACACCCCCAGCCAGGAGTGGGTGGGTTCCTCTGACACCACATTGTTGGAATGGCCCTGGAACAAACTCTGTGACCCCACCTGTGCTGAACCTGCCTCTTTAATTTTCTGTTCCTTTTGCTCAAGAAGTATTGTACGCTCCACTGCTCAGTGAGGACGAGCTTCTAGAGGACAACAGGGTGGTAGCGTGGCCATGAGTCAGAAGGGTGGCAGTAGGTCTGGAACCAAACTTGCCTGGGGTAGACCATCTGCTACGCGGGAGCCTACCTTTACAGAAAGAACTAGTGGTGCACAGGTTCGTTGAGGTCGTAGCAGCATGCAGTCAGCAAGGAGTGATGGGTGGAAAATTCCCTACTCGGTGGTATGGGAACTTTTCATCAAGCCGCCGGAGGATGTCAGCATGACCATTTGTAGAATCTGTGGGCAGATGGTAAAGCGTAGCCAGGGTGCCAATGTTGGCAACACAGCCCTGCGTCAACACATGTAGCGCTCACCATAAAGTGGTCTTGGAAAACAGTGGCACTAATGTAGTGGTACAGCCTGAGGCAGCAACGGCTGCCTCACCCATTGGCCTGCCCACCTTTTCCTGCAGTCAAGGTAGATGTCTTTCCTTCCTTTGCCACATTTGATAGTCCTACTGAATAGACTGTTATAATTTGTATTATGGCAAGAAAAAAGCAGCTAAGTAAAGAAAAACGAGTGGCCATCATTAATTTAAGAAATGAAGGTCAGTCAGTCTGAAAAATTGGAAAAACTTTGAAAGTGTCCCCAAGTGCAGTCACAAAAACCATCAAGCGCTACAAAGAAACTGGCTCACATGAGAACCGCCCCAGGAAAGGAAGACCAAGAGTCACCTCTGCTGCGGAGGATAAGTTAATCCGAGTCACCAGCCTCAGAAATCGCAGGTTAACAGCAGCTCAGATTAGAGACCAGGTCAATGCCACACAGAGTTCTAGCAACAGACACATCTCTACAACAACTGTTAAGAGGAGACTGTGTGCAGCAGGCCTTCATGGTAAAATAGCTGCTAGGAAACCACTGCTAAGGACAGGCAACAAGCAGAAGAGACTTGTTTGGGCTAAAGAACACAAGGAATGGACATTAGACCAGTGGAAATTTGTGCTTTGGTCTGATGAGTCCAAATTTGAGATCTTTGGTTCCAACCACCGTGTCTTTGTGCGACGCAGAAAAGGTAAACGGATGGACTCTACATGCCTGGTTCCCACCGTGAAGCATGGAGGAGGAGGTGTGATGGTGTGGGGGTGCTTTGCTGGTGACACTGTTGGGGATTTATTCAAAATTGAAGGCATACTGAACCAGCATGGCTACCACAGCATCTTGCAGCGGCATGCTATTCCATCCGGTTTGCGTTTAGTTGGACCATCATTTATTTATCAACAGGTCAATGACCCCAAACACACCTCCAGGCTGTGTAAGGGCTATTTGATCAATAAGGAGAGTGATGGGGTGCTATGCCAGATGACCTGGCCTCCACAGTCACCAGACCTGAACCCAATCGAGATGGTTTGGGGTGAGCTGGACCGCAGAGTGAAGCAAAAGGGCCAACAAGTGCTAAGCATCTCTGGGAACTCCTTCAAGACTGTTGGAATACCATTTCAGGTGACTACCTCTTGAAGCTCCTCAAGAGAATGCCAAGCAGTGTGCAAAGCAGTAATCAAAGCAAAAGGTGGCTACTTTGAAGAACCTAGAATATAAGACATATTTTCAGTTGTTTCACACTTTTTTGTTAAGTATATAATTCCACGTGTGTTAATTCATAGTTTTAATGCCTTCAGTGTGAATCTACAATTTTCATAGTCATGAAAATACAGAAAACTCTTTGAATGAGAAGGTGTGTCCAAACTTTTGGTCTGTACTGTATATATATATATATATATATATATATATATATATATATATATTATCTTAAAATACTGAGGCACAGTAATTCTATGTATAAAGTAACAGATTAACTGGGAATGTTGCAGCAGTTGAACAAGATGCATATGGAAATTACACTCAACCTGCACTGTCCCTACTGTCTCCCTATGCTCTCCCTGCAGCCTCTCAAAACCTTCTCTACCATCTCCCTACACTATCCCTGAACTCTTCCTATCCAATATTCTACTATTATTAGCTTTTGGGCTGCATGGACAGCAGCTAGACGGGCTGGGAGGGTCTTGCCTTGCGAAAGTATTTGGCCCCCTGGAGCTTTTCAACCTTTTGCTACATTTCAGGCTTCAAAAAAAAGATATAACATTTTAAATTTTTGGTGAAGAATCAACAAGTGGGTCAATTGTGAGGTGGAACGAAATTTATTGGATCATTTAAACTTTTTTTGTAATAATAAAACTGAAAAGAGGGGCGTGCAAAATTATTCGGCCCATATAATTTCAGTTCAGAAAACTCACCCCAGAAGTTCATTGAGGATCTCTGAATGATCCAATGTTGTCCTAAATGACTGATGAAGATAAATAGAATCCACCTGTGTGTAATCAAGTCTCCGTATAAATGCACCTGCTCTGTGATAGTCTCAGGGTTCTGTTTAAAGCACAGAGAGCATCATGAAGACCAAGGAACACACCAGGCAGGGTTGTGGAGAAGTTTAAAGCTGGATTTGGATACCAAAAGATTTCCCAAGCTTTAAACATCCCAAGTAGCACTGTGCAAGTGATCATATTGAAATGTAAGGAGTATCATACCACTGCAAATCTACCAAGACCCGGCCGTCCCTCTAAACTTTCATCTCAAACAAGGAGAAGACTGATCAGAGATGCAGCCAAGAGGCCCATGATCACTCTGGATGAACTGCAGAGATCTACAGCTGAGTTGGGAGAGTCTGTCCATAGGACAACAATCAGTCGAACACTTCACAAATCTGGCCTTTATGGAAGAGTGGCAAGAAGAAAGCCATTTCTCAAAGATATCCATAAAAAGTCTTGTTTACAGTTTTTTTGGAAACAATGCAAAAAGATATGTTTGTTTAGCATAAAAGCAACACCCTGAACACACCATCCCCACTGTCAAACATGGTGGTGGCAGCATCATGGTTTGGGCCTGCTTTTCGTCAGCAGGGACAGGGAAGATGGTTATAATTGAGGGGAAGATGGATAGAGCCAAATACAGGACCATTCTGGATGAAAACCTGTTGGAGTCTGCAAAAGACCTGAGACTAGGACGGAGATTTATCTTCCAAAAAGACAATGATCCCAAACATAAAGCAAAATCTACAATGGAATGGTTAAAAAATAAACGTATCCAGGTCTTAGAATGGCCAAGTCAAAGTCCAGACGTGAATCCAATTGAGAATATGTGGAAAGAGCTGAAAACTGCTGTTCACAAACGCTCTCCATCCAACCTCAAAGAGCTTGAGCTGTTTTGCAAGGAAGAATGGGCAAGAATTTTAGTCTCTAGATATGCAAAACTGATAGAGACATACCCCAAGCGACTTGCAGCTGTAATCGCAGCAAAAGGTGGCGCAACAAAGTATTAATGCAAGGGGACCGAATAATTTTGCACGCCCCACTTTTCAGTTTTATTATTACAAAGAAAGTTTAAATGATCCAATAAATTTCGTTCCACTTCACAATTGTGATCCACTTGTTGTTGATTCTTCACCAAAAATTTAAAATGTTATATCTTTTTGTTTGAAGCCTGAAATGTGGCAAAAGGTTGAAAAGTTCCAGGGGGCTGAATACTTTCTATATATATAGAGCGAGAGAGAGAGGAGAGAGAGAGAGAGAGAGAGAGAGAGAGAGATGGATCAAAAAAAGAGATCAGAAGAACGTAAAATTAAACAGTGATTTGAGCCTTACTACCACAGTTGCTACCCCTCCTTCTCACTCTGTCATGCGGCCACTATTGTCACTGTCAATGCTGCTACCCCCCAATTCCACTCTGTTATGGGGCCACTATTGTCACTGTTGCTGCCACTGCTGTTGGCCCCCATACCCACTCTTTTATGGGGCCACTACTGCCGCTGCTGTTGCTGCTGCTACCCTCCCCACTCTCTCATGGGACCAAAATTTAAATCTTGGGGCACTGCACTAAGTCCACAATGATAAATTAGTAGTGACTAGAGATGTGCAAGCATGCTCGTCCGAGCTTGGTGCTCGTTCGAGTATTACTGTTGAAGTCTGCAAATAATATCGCTTTCTGGGGTTCAATCAGTCACTCCAAATCAAACAGGCATGAGTGTACACTTATATAAGAAAGGACACTGACACAGTATATGTAGTTCAGCATCAGTTCTATGACATGCCTCGTGGCTCGTCTCTATAGCTCTGATGTTCCTCTTTTATTATAATGATATATATCTTCACAGACAAAAGGAGAAGGGGCGTAAGCATGCAAATAACTAACAATGTATATCTCTTCTTGTACTCCTACATGGTCTTGATTGGGCAAGGAGCCTCATGCCATCCTGCATCACTGCCTTGAGAAGAGATAAGGCCCTTGTGTAGATAAGAGTACAGGCGCCATCTTAGACTTGTTGCATCAGCTAAATATGAATACATTTTATGCAAGCTTTATAAAGACTACAGAGTATAAAAGTATAAAAGGTATAAAAGTATATAAAGGCACACTTGTTCTTAGCTCATCACATTATCCAGGATATTGAATTCACATCATGCTGGAGACGTGGGAAACTCAGAATTTGTAATAGAATACTTTGCATTAAGTCCATATACCTCAACAGTCCCCCCTAAATACTGATGTTTTCCACATCTGACCCTACCTAAAGGTGGCCTTACCAGGAAGAGAGGGGGAGTTGGATTTCTTCACCAGTTTGAGACCAATGACCCCTAGACAGGACATCACCCTGTGCAGCTGGACTTTACTGGGTCAGGACCACCACTGTCCCTACTCTAACAACATGGATTTGCGACATGGAGGAGGTGTCATCAATCGGGTAGGCATGTCCTCCTCCTCCTCTGAGATGGCATCAATTCTTGAGGTATGACCGGATACAGTCCTTCTGCTGCAGAATCCACGGTCTTTGATACTGTTTTTTTGATGCAAGGAATAACACACAATACCACTACTAAACATATCAGCAGCACAGCTCCCAGGATTATCCCTATTCGAGTCAACCATCTTTGCCACCCACTCATCCAGGAGAAGTACTGGTCCCATGGGTCAGTAATCCCTGAATTCCTTTTGAGCTCTTGGGACAGGCTGTCTAGTTTACTTATGGCCAAAGTCACCTTCCCATTGGGACCTGTGTTGTCGGGGATAAAGGTGCAACAGACATCTCTGATCATTTTACAGACTCCCCCTTTCTCTGCCAGTATCAAATCAAGGGCCATCCTGTTCTGGAAAGCCATGATGGAAGCAGGTCCCAATTGATCAGCCAAACCATGTAGAGCATCTCGTGTGTAATTGACAAACCTCTGTTGGTTGTAATATATGTAATTGATCCAATCCACATTCTTATTGACTGTTATCTGAGGGAGGAGGGATTCAAATCCCGCTTTTACTTGGTCTCTAGCTTTGAACTCATTAGGCACCCCCCTGGGCACTCCTATTGCATCTATATAGACATGGGGGTCAAAACTGCCCTTTGGCAGTTCACTAGACCTTCTGTGTCTGGTATTATGGCCTTGCCCCATTTCACTGTCTTTCAAGGGGCATGATATGTAAGGGCATTATAGCTTTAGCCAAGGCACATTCTCCTGACCAGTTCCCCTCAAGTCTGGATCTTATTTTCATGTCCCCACAGATCCAGAAAACATCAGCCACTGATTGTACCTGATACAGGTATTGATCCTTTGAGGCATTACTATAAGTTTCACAGTAGCCTGGCTTGAATACCCCAAGATCTTTATCCCCATCAGTGTTATTAAAACAGGTGTAGTTTCCAGGGTATATAGTAATCCCATAGCTTGGGGTCGGATTTTGAGTAACTATGGGGTATTTTACCTTCCACATTTCACAGTCTGGATTTGAGGTAGTTCTGTTAGTGAATAAACTGAGGAAACATTCCTCTATGGCTGGACTCAAGTGTAAGGGTACTGAACCTAGATGTGGGCGGATCCCAGAACATACATAACAATTTGACTTGTTACTTTGCATAGCAGAATACTTCATCCATTCTAACCAAACATTGACATCATTGTATCCTGTCTCTACTGCATAGACATCTTCTATTGTAGGGTTAGAAATGTCTGTTATCCCCCCATTTCGTTGTACCTTGGTTTTCACCACTTTCTCAGTCTTAT
>ONZH01009237.1:0-28389 GCA_900303285.1 Rhinella marina | reverse complement strand
TTGCAAGAGAACGCAAAGTACAGGTGCCAATGAAAAGGCTTTTTTTTTTTTATATTTCTAGGTACACAGCCGTGTACAAACAGATCAGACGGTGTGTATGAACACTACGTATATACAATTATTTTGCAAGAGAACGCAAAGTACAGGTGCCAATGAAAAGGCTTTTTTTTTTTTATATTTCTAGGTACACAGCCGTGTACAAACAGATCAGACGGTGTGTATGAACACTACGTATATACAATTATTTTGCAAGAGAACGCAAAGTACAGGTGCCAATGAAAAGGCTTTTTTTTTTAATATATTTCTAGGTACACAGCCGTGTACAAACAGATCAGACGGTGTGTATGAACACTACGTATATACAATTATTTTGCAAGAGAACGCAAAGTACAGGTGCCAATGAAAAGGCTTTTTTTTTAAAAATATATTTCTAGGTACACAGCCGTGTACAAACAGATCAGACGGTGTGTATGAACACTACGTATATACAATTATTTTGCAAGAGAACGCAAAGTACAGGTGCCAATGAAAAGGCTTTTTTTTTAAATATATTTCTAGGTACACAGCCGTGTACAAACAGATCAGACGGTGTGTATGAACACTACGTATATACAATTATTTTGCAAGAGAACGCAAAGTACAGGTGCCAATGAAAAGGCTTTTTTTTTTAATATATTTCTAGGTACACAGCCGTGTACAAACAGATCAGACGGTGTGTATGAACACTACGTATATACAATTATTTTGCAAGAGAACGCAAAGTACAGGTGCCAATGAAAAGGCTTTTTTTTTTTTATATTTCTAGGTACACAGCCGTGTACAAACAGATCAGACGGTGTGTATGAACACTACGTATATACAATTATTTTGCAAGAGAACGCAAAGTACAGGTGCCAATGAAAAGGCTTTTTTTTTAATATATATTTCTAGGTACACAGCCGTGTACAAACAGATCAGACGGTGTGTGTATGAACACTACGTATATACAATTATTTTGCAAGAGAACGCAAAGTACAGGTGCCAATGAAAAGGCTTTTTTTTTTAATATATTTCTAGGTACACAGCCGTGTACAAACAGATCAGACGGTGTGTATGAACACTACGTATATACAATTATTTTGCAAGAGAACGCAAAGTACAGGTGCCAATGAAAAGGCTTTTTTTTTTTTTTTATATTTCTAGGTACACAGCCGTGTACAAAACAGATCAGACGGTGTGTATGAACACTACGTATATACAATTATTTTGCAAGAGAACGCAAAGTACAGGTGCCAATGAAAAGGCTTTTTTTTTAAATATATTTCTAGGTACACAGCCGTGTACAAACAGATCAGACGGTGTGTATGAACACTACGTATATACAATTATTTTGCAAGAGAACGCAAAGTACAGGTGCCAATGAAAAGGCTTTTTTTTTTTTTATATTTCTAGGTACACAGCCGTGTACAAACAGATCAGACGGTGTGTATGAACACTACATATATACAATTATTTTGCAAGAGAACGCAAAGTACAGGTGCCAATGAAAAGGCTTTTTTTTAAAAATATATTTCTAGGTACACAGCCGTGTACAAACAGATCAGACGGTGTGTATGAAGACTACGTATATACAATTATTTTGCAAGAGAACGCAAAGTACAGGTGCCAATGAAAAGGCTTTTTTTTTTTATATTTCTAGGTACATAGCCGTGTACTAACAGGTCAGACGGTGGGTATTTACACCTGGTATACAAAAAGGGTATTGCAGGCACACAGAACCCAGAACACTAGAGCCAAAGAAACTGTATTTTAAAAAAAAAAATGTACACAGCCGTATACTGCCAGAAGATCAGATGGTGCATATACACACTAGGTATATAACATGGTTTTGCAGCCAAAAAAAACGCAGAACAGTAGTGCCAAATTTAGTTTGGTATGTAGCAGAGCACCTAATACACCACTAATGCCTCTCTCTGTCCCTACTCCAGCAGCTATCCCTGAATACAGCAACCGTTCTCTGCAGACTGTATATTGTAGTAAAGCTATCACTGTACTGCACTATAGTAGCCCTGATAAGGGCTTTTAATCACGCTCCTGCCTGTCCAACAGCTAAAACCTATCTGTCCCTTCTCCAGCCTCTGTCCCTGACTAAGTTCACGCAGCATATGCGAACGAGCAGGAAGAGCTGAGTTTTTAATATTCGAGGTCACATGGTTTTTCCAGCCAATCCATGTAGACGCTGTTTTCGCGCTGCCAGCGTGCTCCGCGGGCCTGTCATACCCCCCCTGCATGTTGATTGGTGGAAAAAGAGCGCCAGGGAAGGTGGGAGGGGAAACGAATTCTAAGTGCGCCATCGCCGTTATACTCGATTGAAATCGAGTATGCCGAATAGCGTAGTATTCGATCGAATACCGGCTCGATCGAACACTACTCGCTCATCTCTAGTCAGGAGCAAGGTCAGGGACAATCCAAGAGTAAGAATACTGTACCATTGATCTAAACAACAGTGCAATAGATGCTAGTGAGGCTTAACAGGAATCTGTCACCAGTTTTATGCTGCTTGGTTCTGGAGTGCCAGGAACACTGATGATGTAGGACAGCCTGCGTCAACTGCTCCCCTCCCCCTCTATCCACTTGCCTCAAGCATTAGCCTGCCTGTAGACTCAGGGACACTTCCATGTGGGTGGCGCGTCAGTGCTTTGGTGTCCCACCTGGGTCTGCTGGGCATCTGAGATCTCAGGACAGCCCGTTTGTTGGTCTAGCTGCAAACTTAGTGACTGAGAAGAGGCTACAGTGCTACACACAACAGCACTATAAATGGGCTCTGGATAGTTCGCTGGGCTCGCTGGTTGGCATGTGGTGATGGCGCCTGACTCCCTTGATGTGAAGGTCTTCCCATGGACACTCCAGGATACTGCTGGGGAATATGGCTACTATGTGGTCAAAATTCCAGACCAGGGGCGTACATAGAAATCATTGGGCCCCATAGCATGAATCTGAATTGGGCCCCCCAACTCCGCCCAGTATCCACCCCTGGCCCATCCCACCTCCATCCCTGGCTCCTCCCCTGCCACACCCCATTTGCTGCAATAGGAACGCCGTAGAAACAAAACACGTAAATCGGTGGAGGAATTTCTTTTTTTCCCCAATTCCTCTCCATTTGGAAATGTTTTCCGCTTCCAACTACATTGAATGTCATAATAAACGGTGGCATTCGAAAGTACAACTTGTCCCGCAAAAAATAAGACCTCATACAGCTATGTAAACGGAAATATAAAAAAGTTATGGCTTGAGGAAGATAGGGAAAAAAATGAAAATGCAAAAACGAAAAAAAAACTTGTGGTATCCTAAGGGTTAAAGGGGTTATCTAACCCCTATTATGCGCCCCAAAATGCCCGGGAACCACATGCAGATATGTGGGAAGGGTGGGGGGAACTAGACATAGGAACGGACAGGGCCGATACTAACTCTTCTGCTTCCTGAGGCAAAAATTTAAATGGCGCCCCCCTCCCATTAAAAATTAGTATGAAAGCCAAGTAGCCACCAAGACTCTCCTGCCAGATCTGGGGTCGATACAAGTACAGATAATATTGTTATCACCTGCAGGCCTATGTAACAGCACAGATAACACAGTGATAACTCTCTGAGTAGAGATAATGTAGTAGATGTCCCCTGCAGTCCTATGTAACAGCACAGATAACACAGTGATAACTTTCTGAGTACAGATAATGTAGGAGATGTCACCTGCAGTCCTATGTAACACCACAGATAACACACTGATAACTCTCTGAGTATAGATAATGTAGTAGATGTCCCCTGCAGTCCTATGTAACCCCAGATAACACTAGTGCTGATAATGTAGTAGTGTTAACTGCAGTCCTATGTAAAACCACAGATAACACTAGTGCTGATAATGTGACAGTGTTATCTGTGCAGTCCTATGTACAACCACAGATAACACTAGTGCTTATAATGTAGTAGTGTTACCTGCAGTGTAGATCATGTGGTAGTGTTACCTGCAGTCCTATGTAAAACCACAGATAACACTAGTGTAGATCATGTGGTAGTGTTACCTACGTCCTTGGTGTGCCTCTCCCACGGACTCCATGCTGGTGGCGCTGTCTCCTCTTCCGTCTTCTTCTTCTTGCCCCCACAGAACGTCCTGATGCAGCTGCATCAAGACATAGGAACACTGTGGGCATGGTGATGGTGACAGACACACAGGGGGACAGACACACAGGTAAACAGACACACACAGGGGGACAGGGACACATAGGGGCAGGGACAGGGGGACAGACACACAGGGGGACAGACACACACAGAGGGCAGACACACACAGGGGACAGGCACAGGGGGACAGACACACACACAGAGGGACAGACACACAGGGACAGGGACACACAGGGGCAGGGATACACACAGGGACAGATACACACATGGACACACACACAGGGAAAGATACGCACACAGGGACAGGAAGACACACACACAGGGATAGGGACACACACAGGGGCACATAGGGACAGGGACAGACAGACACACAAGGACAGGGACACATAGGGACAGACAGACACACAGGGACAGACAGACATACAGGGGCAGGGACACACAAAGGGGCAGGACACACAGGTAGGCCTCACCAAACTCCAGCCTGGCTCCTCTCCATACAGCAATACAGCTTTCTGCTCCTCAGGCTCCTCCAACATTATTTGCATGGTCGGATGACGTCAGAAAGGTCTTTTAGCCCACAGCAACATCTACCCCTGGACAGCAGGGGTGAGCGGACCTACGGGGGAGGGGGAGTGGAGGGGGTAAAGGGGGGTGGGTGCTGAGCATAATAAGGGAACACAAGCGGGCAGGCCGCAGGCTACCTCAATGCCCCAGGTTAACTAGTTAATTATGAATAACCTGGCTGCCTGTGATGTGCAGAGTGTATGTAGGGGCGGGGCCTTCCTTGCTCTCCGGGCCCCCCTGTGCTGCGGGCCCCATAGCAGCTGCGTGGTCTTCCTATATTGGCAGTACACCACTGTTCCAGACAACCTCTAAGGAGATATACTACCAGCAAGCAACTCCGACTCCAATGCAGATGATCTAAAAAGAAATCAAAGAAAATAAGGGAGAAGGAGAGTCTGCTGGGTTATAACAGCTCCAGCACATGCCAATGAGTCTCCATATTCATTATTTTACAGCTCTCCCCACCCACCTGCCTTTGTTTGGCAGGTTTTTTTTTTGCATATGAATCAGCTGCAGGTGGGTGGGTAGGACCATGAGCTCATGAATATGGGAACTCGTTTAGCATGCCCTCAAGCTGTTTAGCACAAGATTTTAGCAAAATGGTTGGGTCAATTAAGAAAAGTGAAGCATCATTTTGCTAAGGAGTCCTGTCACTAATTTATGTTGTCTTTAGTTAGGACAGCATAAAACAGGTGATGGGTCCCTTTCAGGAAACCAAGCATGTGACGCCAGAACCACATCTGATTGGCTTGACACTTCTTTATCCTGATAGGTAGAGCAGCTTCCATGACAGTGGGGCTTGCTGCTATTGCAATGGAACGATGACGGCAGCGCTGCCATGTAGGGGTGGGACTGCCACGGGAGCACTGCCAGATATATCCATGACATAATCATTTTTCTCCCAATCATCAGGACTTGCAACCTTGAACAGTGGTGAAATCTTGACTTAGACATGTAGCAATCTGCTGGAGTGATAAACCAAGGTCTTTCAGTTGAAGGCTTCTGTTCCTCTCAATTGTACATAACTGGCATGTCGACAAATAGGAGGCATTGCACAATCATCCTGTATGACTTGACCTGATTTTTGAGATTTTATGTGGCTAAAAAAAACTTTGCTTTCTTTTATAACCCTCCTACATGCCACAGATTGGAGCTAGGTGCTTAAAATTTTGATCATCTGCAGATCTGAGGGATACCTGCTACTTTCTCGATTTGCATAACCATTGCTTGTCCTTCCCGGTGTTGCACTTTCGATGATAAGAAATGTAATATTCCAGTGCCATCTCTGCAATGTCCATCATATCCTATCCAAGGTTTATTACTCTCCTGGAGTGTCCGTATATTGTCACAATCTGCTCACTGCATCATCACCATACATTCCCACCATAGGCTCAATACTTACAGCATGTTTCACCCACATTAGCGCACATACATTTATCATTCCTTTGCTGGCATGTCACAGTGGTTTAAAGGCACAGTACATGGTGAATCACATATCATCACAACATGACATATCATCATGGGTGCATGTTACACAGTGCTGGGAGATATAATAGCACGTATAAACATAAAAGCAATGCTGGCATGTTCTAGCAACGGTCACATCACAGTTCAACTACAGTAGGCAGTATTGCCTCTGCAACAGGATCAAAGGGGTAACCAGGGGCGGTCTTGGGCACCACGCATCCTATGCATTTGCGTAGGGCCCCCGACGTCCAAGGGGGCCCCCACTCTCCGCTCTTGTGCCGGTGCCCAAGAGTGCCCGCCCAGCTGTCACTTACTGCATTTGTCCGAATGCGTACGCATTTTTTATAAATTAGTACGCTAATGCGTACTAATTTATAAAATGTGTACGCATTACTGTACATACTAAAATATGCGTATGAATTAGCGTGCAGATTTGAAAACGCGCACGCAAATTCCACCCGAGCATGCCCGCTCATCTCTAGTCCCAGTTTTTGATGTGTGAGGGGGCGTGTCATTGGGGGCGTGTCATCAGGGGCGTGACGCGTCATTGGGTGGGGGGGGGGCCCGGACATAACTTCGCTTAGGGCCCCAGAAATGCCAAGACCGCCCCTGGGGGTAACCCATAGTAACCTGTTACTGTAAAAGATACGTTTTCTTTGTATGGGGACGGCCACACAGGCAGTTTTCTTGATGCAGTTCTGGAAGCCAAAACTAGGAATGGATCAAAAAGGGAGAGAAAATATAATGTAGAGATATGACATCCTCTTTTGTAAATTCACTCCTGGCTTTGGCTTCCAAAACTGCCTAAGGAAACCTGACCGTGTAGCAAGGCTTATCTCCAACCCTGTTACTTACTTAAATCAGTCATCATATAGTACTTTCTGCAGATAGGGGGGGGGTTGTCCATGCTCTCCATATCACGAATCAAGAGGCAGTTGAAGGATGAAACTGAGCATGTGCGGGCATCTCAGTGAGCAGGACAAAGAAATAAGAAAAAAAAAACTAACAGCAGGTGGCGCTGTTAATAACTCAGCGGCTATGCTAAATTGTTAATTACATTCAATTACAGAAGAATTCAGATCCAGGTGCTGGTTTGAAAGCTATAGAATATTTTTCATGGCACAACCCCTTTAAGCCAGTTTAGGCATAAACTATAGTAAATCCAGTGGGCCGTGTAAAGTCCTGTCCCTTTTTTCAAAACTTCTCAAAAGTGTCAAGAAGCCTTAAAAGTCGCAAATTATGGTGTACATATTGTGTGCGACATAATTTGCAACCTTTTTACACCACAATAATGGGGTAATTCCTTTAGTAAATGTCCCTCAGTGACTTTTTTTAATACAACCTAGTCAACTTATACAGATGTAGCCACTGTTACTTTGACTACATTACAATAATATAATAAAATCGCGATCCTGACACAGCTGCTGTCAAAATACCACTGGCGACATCTGTATTTGAGCTGCACTTGTCATGACACTTGAAACTATGTTCCTATCTTTGTGACCGCTAGCTTCACTAATAATTTATACCCCACAAGCATTAGATGTTCATATTGAATGCTACACACTGCCTTTGTCCTTTCATTTATCTCCTGCAGCGCACATGCTAACAAAATCAAAAGAAAATCGCAATCCACCCCTGCCATTGTCATACGTCATGAAAACACCTCACACAACATGAATCATTGAACACAAACACTTGACAAGTACAGTGAACCCCTGACCCTATAACTGCTGGGGAGGGACTGAAGCCAAGCACTTGTTTATTGAAGAAGGGCCTTCTTTGATGTAATAGTAGTTATAAAATGAGGGACTTGTGCAATTTCTGTAGTTTTTTCTGTTTATATTACTTTTAGAGTAATAATGTGTGAAGTGTGTTTTGAAGCAGTGCAATCTGTTTGTGTGCATAGCTCACTGCAAGGGCGGTTACCTCGCACCTAGTAAGCTCCGTTTCGCGGCACGCCTACCTTCATGATAGCACCCCTGTAGCGCAGTATTTTCTGTCATAATATCTGCATGCGCTGCGGTTACAAGTGACTGTCAATCAAGGTATCTGCTTACTATGAATGCACCTATGCTTCATTTGCATACCTTTTTTAAAAGGGCACATTTTATGTTTAAAAGGGTTGTCTCACTTCAGCAAATGGCATTTATCATGTAGAGAAAGTTAATACAAGGCACTTACTAATGTATTGTGATTGTCCATATTGTCTCCTTTGCTGGTTGGATTCATTTTTCCATCACATTTAGAGATGAGCGAATCTATTCGCCGCTTCTTATATTCGTTACGAATCCTCCTTATTTCCTACTCCGAAGCGAATCCGGATCTATTCACATTTGCTTCGTACGATTCGTAAATGTTCTTAAAATTTTGAACACGTACGCTACGTGTGATGGAACAGCGTAAAGGAACCGTCCTATGGTTTTCAGTCGAAGCGAGGCTTTGGCTTCCTTGTGGACGACGAGGACGGGGAGGAGTACTTTCTGGGCCACTGGTCTGTGAAACGGTCTTACCTGCCCCAAGCCCGTCATAGCCTATACGTGGGGGATCAGGAGGAATATACCCCCATGGCATCCCTGAAAGGCCCCTTTGTTACAGGGGAAACATTATTGTCTAAGCCCCTGGTACCTGCATCACCAGCCAAGACCTGGCCAGATGATCCAGCAGCCACAGGACGCGTGCGCTGCCTACAAGAGTCACCAGATGGCACCCTCAGTTTCAGGGAGAAGCCACAGCCGGAGCCTCTGATCCCTGGATTGCCACCACCACCACCACCACAGTCCTTTCACCTGGGTCAGCTGACTACATCATCTTTCACATTCCAGCCCACGGTGATCCAGTACCAGCTACCATGGAAAATGAAGTCAGCAGCAGCCATGGGAGCTGGCAGTTCTTCCTTGGGTGCAGCCTTGTCTGAACCGCTGCAGCCAGAAGTCCTTATCCCTGCTGTCCCGGCAGGAGTATCCGGAAAGGTGAAGGCTCAAGTGGCAGCAGCACTCACCAGTGTGACCACCACCCAGTCAAGTCCGAATTCTGGCAGCAGAGGGCAGTGGAGCTCAACCACGGCAGCCAGCTTGGCCTATAGAAGGCAGTCTTCTTATGTCCTTTAGTAGCAGCAGTAGCACCGAGGAGGACTTCAGGTCCCTCATCTGAGGATCCCTTCTA
Source organism: Rhinella marina (assembly GCA_900303285.1). Taxonomy (NCBI): domain Eukaryota; kingdom Metazoa; phylum Chordata; class Amphibia; order Anura; family Bufonidae; genus Rhinella; species Rhinella marina. Next base: position 19,044 of record ONZH01009237.1, on the reverse strand, counting down.
CAACTGGCTGTCACTGTCTGGCTGATTTAAAGGACACCTCATGGAGTCATGGTCTGGACCTATGGGAGCCACAACATGGACTGCACCTGACGGGTGACAGCTAGTTGGCACTTGTTTTAAATTTATCTAGTTTGTATTGCCCCCTGTTTGACTCTCACCCAGATGGCCATGGCTTGTCAGGACTCCCCACATTCTGCAGAAAATTCCCAGTTGCGCCTAAGAGTGCCTATTTTCCTTTTTCCCCCCTTCTCAGGTTATTTGGGAGCCCCATTTGCAAAAAGGGTTCTCTATTTGCTGCTATTTTATATTATCCATGTGGATTACACTTACCTGTTTGGATTACAAAATTACCTCACGTGGATTACAATTGAATTTTGGACTATGTGTTTCAGTGTTTTATGCCAAGCAGCCATGAGGAGAGACTCAAATGTATATCTGAGCCTATTATGCTTGCAAATGTGAAATTGATTGCACTAAAATGTTTGCATAATTATGTCTTTGCAGTATTTTAGCAATAATGTTTTTACAGGTTCAGCAACGTTCAAGCATTTTATCCCATTGTGTGTATTCTTTTTTAGGTACTGCAATGTGTCCTATTATGCACTTATTGTATGGTGTGTTTGGTAAATTATGCACTTAGCCGGATAGCTAGCACCTCACTTTTTTAGATCATATGGACTGCCTCTGAGGACTGTACGCCACGGCCTAGCCTCGTGTGTGCGTGTGACGCAATCGCGAGTCAATAGTACGCTAAGGATTCGTACACACTTTGTACGCTAATGCTTACGCATTCAGTTCAGTAGCGTACTTTTAATAATGCTTAGACTGTATGTTCATAATTTGTGCAGGAATGTTCGCAAAACAACAATTATTTTTTAACGCAACTTCGACTGAATAAATTCGTATCAAGAACGAATCTTGTCAGAAATTTGCTCATCTCTAATCACATTATACACTGTTCCTCTTCAGGTCACAGCCACCGCTGCAGCACAGATACGAGGTGACTGGGGCGGGAACCACTGCACATGTGTACCTATAGATTGTAACGGCAGTCGTAACCCCTGGATAGGAGCAATGTATGGAAACAGTGGCCACATCATCTGTTAATATTACAAGTACAAAGGGGAAGTCATGCATGGGTTGAACTCCAATGTTTTCATTGGAGGGATAACTGAATTCTGCAAAATCTCTTTAAAAGGGATGTCCCAGAATTAAGTCTTACATTTCTTTGTTACAACTTCCAAAACATAACAATTTGCAAGGCAAGTTGCATTTTTTGTAAATTCTGACAGGCATGTAAAAATAATTCTTTTTTTATTTTTTCTATTTTTTTTAATGGCGTTCACTGTGCACTAAACATGACACCAATGCCAAATATCTATTGTTTTTATTATGTTCTACTACTTAAAAAAAAAAAAACCTTTAAAAAATGTCTTTGCATCACCGTATTCTGACACCCATATCCATTTTATATTTCTGTCTATAGAACTTGTTTGAGGGCTTGTTTTTTTTTTGCGGTGCAAACTGTAGTTTTTATCTGTACTATTTTGGGGTACACACTACTTCTTGATCACTTTTTAGTTTTTTTTTGTGGAGGTGGGTAAAATGACAAAAAAAACAGCAACTCAGCCATTTTAATTTTTTTCCATTCTATTCACCACGCATTATAAATATTTTATATTTTAATATTTTGGACATTTTTAGACTGGGAGATACCATTATGTTTTTCTTTATTGTTAGTTTTTATGTATAAAATTGGGAGGGTAGGGTGAACCTTAAATAAAGCATTTTTTAAATTTTTTTTTACTGTCATTTTTAATCCCCCTCGGGGACTTGAACATGCGATCTTGTGATCTCTTATACCATAGACTTGAATTTCTGATCTCTCGGTCATTGTGTAGTGCCCTGGAGCAGAGGTATTTTGGAGTCTGGACATTTGGGAACAGTTGCTCTGTTTCCCTATGCAAAGTGAACAACTCACTTTATTTCCCTTGAAAGAGTTAACTTGCAATGATTTAATACACTGTTTAATACACTGTGTAACTGTATTTTCTTTGTGTGTTATATATCTTGTTAATTTGCACTGTATTTGTGAGGCTCCGTGGAAAGGGTTAATGAATATTGAGAGACTTTTGGGACTTTGAATAAAAAGTTGGTTATTTTCCACAGCTACCATAGGGTTTAAAGAAGCAGCATGTTTTAGAAAGGAAAAAGCCAGACGTTGTTTACCACCAAAACCAGACAGCCTGACCTTTTGAATGTATGATTTAGCTATTTTGGTATATCTGAAAACCTTTTTGAAGCTCTAATGTAAGTCTATGAGAGACGAGAGTAGTAACTTTGCAACTGTTTGTGCAGAGATTCTCCACTCCACCCCTCCCACTAGAAGATTCCAGTCTAGCTAGAAATGGTATATAAGGAGAGCAATCAGAGTCCCTAGTGTTCTGCAGTTAAGAACAAGTGCTTGGAGTGGAAGACTCTGCCAGTCTGCATGAGTGACCAGAAGAAGACGGTGAGATGGGGACACTGAGCGGGTGTCCGGGGGACCCAGCATAGTTTTGGGCCCACCCCAAACCTGCCACTGAAATTGCAGTCCGGGTGTCAATTGTACAATGCAACTGGCACTCTCCACATATGGAATTGGCTCAAATTTTGCATTTTTACACCACTCAATTTGGAAAGTGGATGGGAAAGTGGCCATGGTTAGCCTGTCAAGCTGATTTAGGCCAGATGTATAAAAAAGAAAAATTTTCACCAATGTAGACTAGTACAGGGGTGGTATAGAAAGTCAAGTGACATCTTGAGACAGAATTATTAGACTTAAAGATGCTCCAAATTTATCAAATATTGAGTGACATTTGAAAAATTTGGAGCAAATTATGCCAAAGCAAACTGCAAAACTTGTTTAAAATTTCCCCTCATGATAACTGTCCCTTAGGGTAGACAGTCTGAGAATAAAATTAACTCCAGGGGGCACTGTAACAGGTATGTATTGGCAATATTTAGGTAGAGAAATTAGTAATTGAAGAAATTATTGTGGAATAAACCCCTAATAACCACGATTCCAACTGAAAAATCCTTATGTTGTATACAATCTAAGAAAGAATTGTAATGTTTAAATATGGGCCAACTCATTTAATGATTAACATTTATATTATAAAATATATTTCAACCAATAGGACTTAAAGTACGTGCTTGATTTAACACTAGATGTCCTGAATGTCATTGAAATCATACATGGCTAGAGATCTACTGCTATTTTCTTACTGTACCATAAAGACTGATAAGGCTCATGCATAACTGCGCAATATTTTATCCCCAGTATTTATGATCTGTACTAGATATTCCTCAGGCAGTTACGCTCAAATGGATATATGGGGCAGGCAACCATGATGTGTGTCTAGGACAAACGAGGTTGTGGCTGCCAAGTGGATACACACATATAGAAATGTATAGATGATGTCTTGGAATTTGCAAATTGAAAACAGACACATTTTCAGGTTTTCCCTTGATGACCCAGTGTCCCAATAAACACAACGTTCTTATTATTTATGTACTGTCAGAAACACGTACTCTGGCTGTATATTATAGAAGATACCGGAGCACATTTCCAGGCATAGAACTACCACTGGCCTTTAAAGAAAGCAATAACTAAAAAAAGCAATAACTATATGGACAGTCAGATAATGTCTGTCATTCCTGTTCACTCATACATACCGTAGTATGAACATATATATATATATATATATATATATATATACATATATATGTACCCCCTGTACATACCCTTATATACAGACACTGTTAGCAGTTACATTTCTTGTACCACCTGGTGTCACCTTGTTAGATAGATAGGCCTGGAATGCCATGTAAAGAATGTTAAGCTGACACTTCATATGAAGAAGAGCAGACCAAAGTAATGCCAAACCCTTCCACATGCCTCCCACCTTCTGCTTTGTTTCTAGATACTGCAGGGTCAAAGGTTGAAGGCCATTTCTTAAAGACCATCTCTTTTTCTACACTGTTTACACTGTTTCACTTAATCAACTAAAAGGCTGTCTTTCAAACTTCATTCACCCATTTTTTAACCACTTAAAGGGGTTTTCTGTGTTTTTTTAGGTAAATAATCATTATACAAAAAAAGTTTGGGGGCCCTAGTCAAAATTACTGTTACTGTGAACAGTTGAAGATGAAATGATCTCCAAAGGGCATAAAGTTAAAGATGACACATTGCCTTATTTATTTTAAACAAAAACTATGGGGCACATTTATTAAGACTGGCGTTTAGGCAGATAGCTTCCTAGTTATCTTACATTTAGATCATTTTTATGTCTAAATTAGAAAATGTTAAATGAGACGAGCCTACTGGCCCGTCCCTTTCACTGCCCACATCCTCAATTTCAGAGCTGGCGTGACCGGAAAGAAGTCACAGGTGTAGGCATTTTTCAGTATAATAAATGACTCCCTATTTCTTTATTTCCATCTTTTACATTTTCAAAAAAAAAAAAAAAGAAAAGAGCCCCAAGTTTGGGCACTCTGCATGATTAGTACCTAGTAGTACCCCCTTTGGCAAGTATCACAGCTTATAAACGCTTTTTGTAGCCAGCCAAGAGTCTTTCAATTCTTGTTTGAGGGATTTTCATTCATTCTTCATTGTAAAAGTCTTCCAGTTCTGTGAGATTCCTCGGCCGTTTTGCATGCACTGCTCTTTTAAGGTCTATCCACAGATCTGCAGATCAGGGGACTGTGAGGTAAAACCTTCATCTTGTGCCGTTTTGAGGTAGTATATTGTGGATTTTGAGGTGTGTTTAGAATCATTATCCATTTGTAGAAGCCATCCGTTTTCTAACTTCAGCTTTTTTTTACAGTTGGTTTGCTGGAATTTCATTGAATTCCTTGTTCTTTCTACCCATGTCATTGGCTGCAACACAACCCCAAAACATGATTGATCCGCCCCCTCCATGCTTAAATGGGTTGTACGCTATTTTTATATTGATGTTTTGTGGCAAAATCTGCGACTTTTCCCCACCCACGCCACTTTTGCAAAGTGGCGAAAAAAGGGGATGTGGCATGAGGGTGGTCGAGCAGGCCCGTCTTCATTCATAATTTTGGCTTGGAAAATGATCTTAATCTACACCAGCAAGGGAGCTGGCGTACATTAAACCATATCACATGGCCGGCGGCAGCAAGAGCCAAAGTTACAGTATGTGGAGGCCACACCTCAGTATTACTTTGGAGTATCCACCAGCAGCCATTGAGTTCAGCCAGGGAAGATAAGATGGAGTAAGTGAAAAACAATCCTTGTGAATGTGAGAAAAGAACTGGATTGCACATCCATACACTATGCTTTGATCTCATCCCTGCTTACTGAGCAGAAGACAGCGCTACTTGGCGCATGTGTACCGCCTTACTGAAGCATTAGTGTAATTTTTGATCAAAAGGCATAAGCCCACTCACCACTCCAAGGTTGCCTCTTTGAGTGGAACCTACTCTAAATTTGGCGCGACGCTGCACGGCAACCAGCAACACTGCGGCGCCGATCCAGCAGGCGGTGGGACCCAGCAGCCACACAGCACTGCTGCATGGCCATAGTAATGGCCATAGTAATGAATCTTCCCTTTTTTTTCTCTGGTATCAGCACTCCTCCCATTCAGTCCAGGTGATTTTAATTAGTAAAATTTTGCAGTAGGGGTTAAATGAACCTACCATGCTCTCAGTTGGAGTTCCTGAGAGCTTTGGATAAGGTGAGCTTTGACAACTGTTCACATGGTGCGGTGCTGTGTGGTGGCCATTGTCGCTGTGCTCGTGGGTGGTGGGGCCCAGTGCTGGGTTTGGCATGGCCATGCAGCAGTGGTGCTGGGTTATTGGCTGCAACACAACCCCAAAGCATAATTGATCCGCCCCCTCCATGCTTAAATGGGTTGTCCGCTATTTTTATATTGATGTTTTGTGACAAAATCTGCGACTTTTCCCCACCCACCCCACTTTTGCAAAGTGGCGAAAAAAGTGGATGTGGTGTGAGCAGGGAAGAGGGTGGTCAAGCAGGCCCGTCTCATTCATAATTTTGGCTTGGGAAATGATCTTAATCTACACCAGCAAGGGAGCTGGATCAGCGCTGCAGTGTCGGTGGTCGCCGCGCAGCACCGTGCCAAATTTAGAGTAGGTCCCACTCAAAGAGGCAACCTTGGTGTGGTGAGTGGGCTTATGCCTGATTAAAATGTACACTAATGCCTCAGTAAGGCGGTACACATGCACCAAGTAGCGCTGTCTTCTGCTCAGTATGCAGGGATGAGATCAAAGCATAGTGTATGGATGTATATAGTTCTTTTCTCACATTTACATAGTCATGAAAAACAATCCTTGTTGACCCTGTTGATTCAGGAGTAGAGAAAAGGCCAAGAAAGACTTTTATTACAAGGTTACATTAAACAGCTTTTTTTACATGAAAATACTGGACAAAGAGAAACAATGTGTTTCTGAGCTCAATCTTATACTGCCCTCCATTAAGTCCATACTAGACATAGGGCATGGCCACACATTGCGACCGTGCTGTGGAGGGCATATGGTCGCCTTACGACTAAATACACCTTGACCATACGAGCCATAACAGCATCTTGTTAACTAATTAGAACTGCATTGTTTATTCAGTCTTCATTGTTAAAGTCAGTCTGTCACCTCCATATGCCCCTATAAAGCACTTACATAGCCCCATAGCACACCTAATCACAAATCAAATGGTACCTGCGGCGCTTTCTTGTGACTTGTAGAAGCTGCAAAAATGTAGTTTAAACCATATGTAAATTAGCCGTTGGAAGTGCCCGGAGGCGGCGTTCACTGCCGTGGAGCCCGGGCTCCTGTGCTTTTTTTTCATTATTTCCCCGCCCCAGCCATTGCCTCCGCCCGCCCTCCTCTTCACTTGCGTCCTCCGTCTGTTCCAGTCTCTCGCCGGGCCGGCGCATACGCAGTGGCTACGGCGATGCCGTGCGAGAGGCTGCACAGGGGTGGGATCTCGCCGGAACAGACGGAGGACGCAAGTGAAGAGGAGGGCGGGCGGAGGCAATGGCTGGGATGGGGGAAAGCATGAAAAAAGCACAGGAGCCCGGGCTCCACGGCAGTGAACGCTGCCTCCGGCACTTCCAACGGCTAATTTACATATGGTTTAAAGAGGACCTTTCACCACTCCTGACATGCCTATTTTAATAGCTTCATGCATTCCCCACGTACTAACAATTCTGGAGCATCTATTCGTATGTCTCTGTGTTGTGCCATTCCTTTATTATTTGCACTAGAAGTTATAATTGAATTGCTATTTGCCTTCAGTAAGGGAACAGAGGGGAGGTGACCAGTTGGGGGTGTGTACCTGCACAGACTGACTCTATCCAATCAGTGCTGCCATGTTCAGACTGTGCAGGTACACCCCCCCAACTTGTTACCTCCCCTCTGTTCCTTTACTGAAGGCAAATAGCAATTCGCATATAACTTGTAGTGCAAATAATAAAGGAATGGCACAACATAGAGACATAAGAATAGATGCTCCAGAATTGTTATTACATGGGGAATGCATGAAGGTATTAAAATATGCATGTCAGGAGTGGTGAAAGGTCCTCTTTAAACTACATTTTTGCAGCTTCTACAAGTCACAAGAAAGTGCCACAGGGACCATTAGATTTCTGATTAGGTGTGCTATGGGGCTAGGGGCATATAGAGGTGACAGACTCCCTTTAATGGTCACGCGCTAACCCACAAACCAGCATAGCCATTAAACATTGAAGACTGAATAAACAGTGTGGTTCTAATTAGCTAATATCATGCTGCTGTGGCATCAGAGGAATAACTACCTCTATGGTAGCTAATGCAGCTGCTATGGGGCCTGCAGTGTCAGAGGGGCCCAGCCTTGCACATGAGGAGGAGACAAAAGAGCGGAGTATGCACAGCATTACTTAGAGTGTATGCAGTTTAACCTCCATGATAAGCTTCTTCAGAGAACTATTGGCCCAGAGTGGAGAGAAGGGGAAGGACCCGCAAGATGGCACTCTGCACAGTGCAAGCAGCAGGTCAGGACCTGAAAGGAAGTTGTCTGTACTGTATAGTCCTGTCTACTCGCTGTCTCCCTTCCTTTACATGATTTCTGCAGCTGTTTATCAGCTGCTCTTATCTGTGCTCTTTTGTCCTTCTTCACGTTCCTGTCATTCTCCATGGTCTGACATGGAGGTGGGAATTTCAAACACAGGAGACTGCTTGTATGACAGATCATGGACATACAAGGTTAAAGGAATTTTCCCATCACAGACAATGGAGGCATATCACTAAGATCTCTGGCACCCCCACCTACATAGAAAACGGAGTGGGTAAAGGTGGTGGAGGGCACACTGCGCATGCGCAGCCGTCCTCCATTCTTTTCTATGGGGCCGGCGAAAATAGCAGAGCACTGGCTTGGCTATTTCAGTTGGCTCCATAGAAATGAATGGGAGCTGTGACCTCACACGTGCTTTGCGCTCCCATTCACTTGTATGGGGAGAGCGCTTGGCGGTGGCTGGACCCCGGGGGAACCGCTCTCCCCACTCCATTGCTGGTGTAGGTGCGGGTCCCAGAGATAGGACCCACACCTATCAGACAATTGGGGCATTTCCTAGCGATATGCCCCCATTGTCTGTGAAGGGAATACCCTTTTAATGTCCCTTTACATGGGACGACAATCTAGCAGATTGTCATGAAGTAAGTGTTCATTCTTAACAATATGCTGATAGCTAATGGACACCGGTGCATTTGCATGCACCGATCTCCTCCAGAGTATGGGGAGGAGTGATCACAAACACCATCGCTCTTCCCCATACTGCCTTGTTGTTTCCCAGCAGCAGATCTTGTTTACACAGCACAATCTACCAGTGGGAAACGAGGATCTTTTGTGCTGCACAATAGATCCAATTACCTGATGAAGGAGCGTTTTGCTTGTTCATCTGGTAATTGGCAGTGTATTTATATTGCAAGATTATCACTAATGAACATTACTAGTAACGCTGGTTAACGATGATCTGTTCAATTGTCAGCCTGTGTAAAGGTCCCTTTAGTTTTGATGAATGTGTATTAAGTGCATTAGTATGTATACTGTACTATACTTATGTATGTGTGCATAAGGCTACATTCACACAGCTGTTGTTTTCCCGGCCTTCAAGCCGCATATTTTGCGGCTCAGATTGGGACCCATTCATTTCTATGGGGCCGCAAAACATGTCCTATTCTTGTGCACAACTGCGGACAAGAATAGGCATTTCTATGATAGCTGTGGCATGTGTGGTTCACAAATTGCGGAACGCACATGGGCCGGTATTCGTGTTTTGTGGATTCGCAAAACACAACGGTCGTGTGAATGTAGCCTAAATCGGAAGTAATTTCCCTTGGTCACTTAGTTTGGAGGGGCTGCCAGCTCAAAGAAGAGTCCTGGTTGTTCCAAACCTCTTCCATTTAAGGCTACTTGCACACTTGTGTTTGCAGGATCCGTTTGTGAGATCCGTCATGATAATACAACCGTTTGCATCCGTTCTGAACGGATCCGTTTGTATTATCTTTTACATAGCCAAGACGGATCCGTCTTGAGCTCCATTGAAAGTCAATGGAGTACAGATCCGTTCTCTGTTGTGTCAGATAAAAGGGATCCGTCCCCATTGACTTACATTGTGAGTCATGACGGATCCATTTGGATCAGTTTCCATCAAGCGGACACCAAAATGCTGCAAGCAGCGTTTTAGTGTCCGCCTACAAAACGGAATGGAGACTGAACTGAAGCAAAACTGATGCATTCTGAACGGATCCTTTTCCATTCGGAATGCATTAGGGAAAAACTGATCAGTTTAGGACCGTTTGTGAGAGCCTGTGACAGATCTCACAAACGGATCCTGCAAACGCAAGTGTGAAAGTAGCCTAAGAATTAAGGAGGACAGTGTGGTTTTGATAACTTTCAGTGTAGCAGAAATGTTTTCGTATCCTTCTCCAGATCTATGCCTCCATACAAACCTGTCCCTGAGCTGTACAGCAGATCTTTCCTCCTCATGGCTTGGTGTTTGCTCTGATAAGCATTGTCAGCTGTGAGATCTTATATAGACACAGGTATATATTTCCAAATCATCTCAGATTCACTGAATTTACCACAGTTGGACTCCAGTCAACGTGCAGAAACATCTCAAAGATGATAAAGAGAAATTGGAAGCCCCCAGAGTAAATTTTATGTGTGATAGCAAAGGGTCTGAATACTTATGTTGCGACCGGGCCCCTAAGCCAGGTTGCTACTTGCAGGGCCGCACCGCACCTAATTGGCGGTGCGGCCCTGCAAGTGGCAACCTGTGCACAGTTGGGGGGGCGGCGGTGGGGCAGAGGGAGATGAGTGCTTCCATTGTGGAAGCGCTCATCTCCATAGTCATCTGTATCGCCGTCCTCAGGACAGCGATACAGATGCCTGTACTGTGGGGAAGTGGAGAGAGAGGCGTCTCCCCTGCCCGTTCCTCTAATAGGCTACAGGCACTAGGCCTGCAGCCTATCAGAGGCTGGCTCAGGCGGCGCGATGACGTCAGCGCGGGACACAGGCCGGAAGAGGCTTGCATCGCATCGCTGCCAGCTCCATGGAGGTAAGTATTAGTGTTTATTTTGTTTTTATTGGTGCAATCACGGACCGGAGCTCTATTGGGGGCACTGGAGGAATTTGTTACTGGCACTTGGGGCATTTGTTACTGGCACTAGGGGCATTTGCATTTGTTACTGGCACATGGGGGCACTGGGGGGCATTTCTTACTGGCACATGGGGGGACTGGGGGCATTTGTTATTGGCACATGGGGGCACTGGGGGGCATTTCTTACTAGCACTGGGGGCATTTCTTACTAGCACTGGGGGCATTTCTTACTAGCACTGGGGGCATTTCTTTCTGGCACTTGGGGGCACTGGTGGGGAATTTCTTACTGGCACATGAAGGCACTAGGGCATTTCTTACTGGCACATGGGGGCACTGGGGGCATTTGTTATTGGCACCAGTGTTCCCTCTAAGCCTCGGAAGCTACTGAGTTGGCTTAGAGCTGGGCAGTGCTTAGTCAAACGTGGGCAATATGAAAATCAAACGTGAGATAATCGTCGTATCGGTCAAACATCGAATCTAGCTTGCTAAATAAGGCCAGGGTTCAGCATGGCATTTCTGGGCCCCATATAAATTATATATATATATATATATATATATATATATATATATATATACAGTATATACTGTATATATTCAGGAGATGCCCAGGTTATACCCGCATGGTCCATATTACTATATACAGAAGATCTATAACTTATACCAGCTGTACATATATAATTATATACAGGAGATACCCAGGTTATACCAGCATGGTTCATCACTATATACAAGAAAACGTATAACTTATCCATCGTCTTATATTGTGATATGGAGCATGCTGGTATAACCTGGGCATCTCCGTCCTGTATATAAGTATATGTGTACAGCTGGTATAAGTTATACATAATAATGGACCATGCTGGTATAACCTGGGCAAGTGGGCATCTCCTGTATAATCATCTCCTGTATAATCATCTCCTGTATAATACAGGTGATACCTGGGTTATACCAGCATGGTCCATATAACTACAACAAGGTGTATAATGTATACAGGCTATACATATATAATTAGATACAGGAGGCCTGCCTCAGCATGCTGGCACTAGAATGATGGCCCCCCATTGTATATAGCGATGCTATGAATGATGGTTTATAACCTGGACACTGCCCAGGTTATACACCATCATTCATAGCATTACTATATACAATGGGGGGCCATCATTTTAGTGCTAGCAGGCTGGGGCAACTCCATTATCCATTATCACAACTCCAGACTCCAGGCTGCCTCTCTAAGATGGCGCCCGCCACGCCGCCTGCATGTTACCTTGCCCTGCTGCTGCGTGCTGTTAAGTCTCTTCGAGTGGGAAAAAGGAGGAGGCAGCAGTAGGTTGTGGGGTAGGCGGCGCCCCGCGGAGCCGCACACAGAATGAGGACGTAAGCGTAAGTAACGCTGCGTGACGTGCCTAAGATAAGTCTTCATGATGAATGTGGGCATTTTGCCAGCAGGGTGAGAGGAGCGGCATGGGATGAGCAGGCATTATAAACTTGTGAGCAGGGGCACAATAATGGCTGCGCGGCCGCGCACCCGCGCAGCTTAGAGGGAACACTGATTGGCACATGGGGGCACTGGGGGGCATTTCTTACTGGCACTGGGGGCATTTCTTAAAAGCACTGGGGGCATTTCTTACTGGCACTTGGGCGCACTGGGGGCATTTCTTACTGGCACATGGGAGCACTGGGGGCATTTCCTACTGGCACCAGGGGGGACTTGGGGCATTTCTTACTGGCACATAATTTGGGGGGCATCAATGGGGGTGGGACACTTTTTACTGGCACGGGAGATTAGGGAGTTAAATAAGTGGCTCACAGGCTGGTGCAGGAAGGAAGGGTTTGGGTTCATGGAGAACTGGGCCGACTTCTCTGTCGGCTATAGACTCTATAGTAGGGACGGGCTGCACCTTAATGGGGAGGGTGCAACTGCCCTGGGGGAAAAAAATGGTTAGACGGCTGGAGGAGCTTTTAAACTAGGATATGGAGGGAGGGTGGGGGGTAATACTAATAAGGGGGTAGATAGTGTAGATAGAGAGTGGGTCATAGGAGGGGAGAGTGGGGGGTTAGTGGGGGCTCAGGTTAGTGAGGAATGTAGGGAGAATATTGGGCAAAACATCAACCAAAGTAACCCAAAAACCCCGGATATTCACTTCACAGGTAATAGTAATTTAAAAAGGGGGGTAAAAAATATACATAGACCTCTTAAGTGTATGTACACTAATGCCAGAAGCCTGACTAATAAAATTGGTGAAATGGAATTAGTGATGTGTGAGGAGGACTATGACATAGTGGGAATAACTGAGACATGGCTGGATGATAGCTATGACTGGGCAGTTAACGTACAGGGTTACAGTCTGTTTAGAAAGGATCGCCAAAACCGGAGAGGGGGAGGGGTCTGCCTTTATGTAAAATCCTGTCTAAAGCCCACACTCCAGGAAGATATAAGTGAGGGACATAAAGATGTGGAGTCACTGTGGGTAGAAATAAATGGAGCCAAAAACAATAATAAAATACTAATAGGAGTTTATTATAAACCCCCTAGTATACCAGAGCCCATAGAAAATCTACTTCTAAACGAAATAGACGAGGTGGCAAATCATAATGAGGTCATTATTATGGGGGACTTCAACTACCCAGATATAGACTGGGAAACTGAAACCTGTATATCTCATAAAGGAAACAGGTTCTTGGAAATAACCAAAGACAATTACCTTTCCCAACTGGTTCAGGACCCGACTAGAGGGACGGCCATACTGGACTTAGTATTAACCAATAGACCTGACAGAACAACAGATGTGCAGGTTGGGGGACACCTGGGAAATAGTGACCATAATATAATAACCTTCCAACTGTCATTCAAAAGAGCGTTTCTTCAGGGAGGAACAAAAATACCAAACTTCAAAAAAGCAAAATTTAACCAACTAAGAGAGGCCATAGGCCTAACTAACTGGGACAAAGTCCTCAAAAATAAAAATACAGCCACAAAATGGGATATTTTTGAAAGCATCCTAATATCTAGTAGTGAGAGGTACATACCTTATGGGAATAAAAGGTTAAGGAATAAGAAAAAACCAATGTGGATAAACAGAACTGTAAAGAAAGCAATAAATGACAAACAGAAAGCATTTAAATCACTAAAACAGGAGGGGAGCCAGGAAGTATTGAAAAACTATAAGGAAAAAAATAGAATATGTAAAAGACAAATAAAAACAGCCAAACTAGAGACCGAGAGATTAATCGCCAAAGAGAGTAAAACTAACCCTAAAATGTTCTTTAATTATATAAATGGTAAAAAGTATAAACCTGAAGGTGTTGGCCCCTTACAGAGTAATGAGGGGGGAGTTGCAGAGAGCGATGAGGAGAAAGCAAAGCTACTAAATATCTTTTTCTTCACTGTATTCACTGAGGAAAATAAACTGTCAGATGAAATGCAGAATATAAAAGTAAATTCCCCATTAAAAGTGCCCTGTCTGACCCAGGAAGAAGTAGAACTGCGTCTTAAAAAGATTAAAATAGACAAATCGCCAGGACCGGATGGCATACACCCCCGTATCCTAAGAGAATTAAGTAATGTCATCTCCAGACCTTTATTTCTGATATTTAAGGACTCTATACTGACAGGGAGTGTTCCACAGGATTGGCGCATAGCAAATATGGTGCCAATATTCAAAAAGGGTCCAAAAACAGAGCCCGGGAACTATAGGCCGGTAAGTTTAACATCTGTTGTGGGTAAACTGTTTGAGGGTTTTCTAAGAGATGCTATCTTGGAGTACCTCAATGAAAATAAGCAAATTACTCCATATCAGCATGGCTTCATGAGGGATCGGTCATGTCAAACCAATTTAATCAGTTTCTATGAGAAGGTAAGCTCTAGACTGGACCGCAGCGAATCAATGGATGTCGTATATCTGGACTTCTCCAAAGCATTTGACACTGTACCACATAAAAGGTTAGTATATAAAATGAGAATGCTTGGCCTGGGAGAAAATGTCTGTATGTGGGTAAGTAACTGGCTCAGTGATAGTAAACAGAGAGTGGTTATTAATAGAGATGAGCGAGTAGTGAAATATTCGAAAGTTCGAAATTCGATTCGAATAGACCGCGAAATTCGACTATTCGACCGAATATCGAATCCCATTAAAGTCTATGGGGAAAAAATGCTCGCCACTTGGAAATCTCAATTCGACCACTTGGAGGTCACCAAGTCCACCCTGAAACCTCAGAAAAGGATGCCAACAATGCTGGAATGCAACTGGGACAGCAGGGGAAGCATGTCTGGGTGCATATAACGCGCCCAAGTCGCACTATTACGCCACTATCACAGCCTCTCAACAATACACTCCAAAGACAATGTAACCTCTCTGTAAAGTGAGACCATACAAGGAAACCTTCTTTCCTCTACATTGCCATGGACCCCAAGCCAAACTAGACAAAAAAGAAGATGAAATTCTGCACCCCTTAAAATCACGTTGCCTATGACAACCACAGATGGCATAGGCAAGGGGGAAAGCAAATAGACCCCACCCCTAATTGTCATTGTGTGTGTGTGTGAAATGTGGTCAGACATGTCTTCTTTAAAATGTAAAAACAACTCAAACACATGCAGAAGCCTTAAAATGCCCAAATTGTTGGCGCTAGAGATATCAGTGACCCGACCTGGCCCAGTGTCATGTCTAGCAGGTAAAGCAGTGGGGATGTGGAGGGATGCGTAGGACCGCAAAAGGCAGGAAGAGGCCGTGGGCTGGCCAGAGGCTCATGGAAAATTTTGTGGAGGCCCAAGAGGTGAGACGTCTTAAAAATTGTGTGGAGGCTAAAGAGGTGAGACTTCTTAAAAATTATGTGGAGGCCCAAGAGCTGAGACCTGTTAAAAATTATGTGGAGGCCCAAGAGGTGAGACCTCTTAAACATTATGTGGAGGCCCAAGAGGTGAGACCTCTTAAACATTTTGTGGAGGCCCAAGAGGTGAGACCTCTTAAAGATTTTGTGCAGGCCCAAGAGGTGAGACCTCTTAAAGATTTTGTGGAGGCCCAAGAGGTGAGACCTCTTAAAGATTTTGGTGGAGGCCCAAGAGGTGAGACCTCTTAAAAATTATGTGGAGGCCCAAGAGGTGAGACCTCTTAAACATTATGTGGAGGCCCAAGAGGTGAGACCTCTTAAAGATTTTGTGGAGGCCCAAGAGGTGAGACCTCTTAAAGATTTTGTGGAGGCCCAAGAGGTGAGACCTCTTAAAGATTTTGTGGAGGCCCAAGAGGTGAGACCTCTTAAAGATTTTGTGCAGGCCCAAGAGGTGAGACCTCTTAAAGATTTTGTGGAGGCCCAAGAGGTGAGACCTCTTAAAGATTTTGTGGAGGCCCAAGAGGTGAGACCTCTTAAAGATTTTGTGCAGGCCCAAGAGGTGAGACCTCTTAAAGATTTTGTGGAGGCCCAAGAGGTGAGACCTCTTAAAGATTTTGTGGAGGCCCAAGAGGTGAGACCTCTTAAAGATTTTATGGAGGCCCAAGAGGTGAGACCTCTTAAAGATTTTGTGGAGGCCCAAGAGGTGAGACCTCTTAAAGATTTTGTGCAGGCCCAAGAGGTGAGACCTCTTAAAGATTTTGTGGAGGCCCAAGAGGTGAGACCTCTTAAAGATTTTGTGGAGGCCCAAGAGGTGAGACCTCTTAAAGATTTTATGGAGGCCCAAGAGGTGAGACCTCTTAAAGATTTTGTGGAGGCCCAAGAGGTGAGACCTCTTAAAGATTTTGTGCAGGCCCAAGAGGTGAGACCTCTTAAAGATTTTGTGGAGGCCCAAGAGGTGAGACCTCTTAAAGATTTTGTGGAGGCCCAAGAGGTGAGAACTCTTTAAAATTATGTGGAGGCCCAAGAGGTGACACCTCTTAAACATTTTGTGGAGGCCCAAGAGGTGAGACCTCTTAAAAATTATGTGGAGGCCCAAGAGGTGAGACCTCTTAAAGATTTTGTGGAGGCCCAAGAGGTGAGACCTCTTAAACATTTTGTGCAGGCCCAAGAGGTGAGACCTCTTAAACAGTTTTGTGCAGGCCCAAGAGGTGAGACCTCTTAAAAATTATGTGGAGGCCCAAGAGGTGAGACCTGTTAAAAATTATGTGGAGGCCCAAGAGGTGAGACCTGTTAAAAATTATGTGGAGGCCCAAGAGGTGACACCTCTTAAACATTTTGTGGAGGCCCAAGAGGTGAGACCTCTTAAAAATTATGTGGAGGCCCAAGAGGTGAGACCTCTTAAAGATTTTGTGGAGGCCCAAGAGGTGAGACCTCTTAAACATTTTGTGCAGGCCCCAAGAGGTGAGACCTCTTAAACAGTTTTGTGCAGGCCCAAGAGGTGAGACCTCTTTAAAAATTATGTGGAGGCCCAAGAGGTGAGACCTGTTAAAAATTATGTGGAGGCCCAAGAGGTGAGACCTGTTAAAAATTATGTGGAGGCCCAAGAGGTGAGACCTCTTAAAAATTATGTGGAGGCCAAGAGGTTGAGACCTCTTAAACATTTTGTGCAGGCCCAAGAGGTGAGACCTCTTAAACAGTTTTGTGCAGGCCCAAGAGGTGAGACCTCTTAAAAATTATGTGGAGGGCCCAAGAGGTGAGACCTGTTAAAAATTATGTGGAGGCCCAAGAGGTGAGACCTCTTAAAAATTATGTGGAGGCCCAAGAGGTGAGACCTCTTAAAAATTATGTGGAGGCCCAAGAGGTGAGACCTCTTAAACATTTTGTGCAGGCCCAAGAGGTGAGACCTCTTAAAAATTATGTGGAGGCCCAAGAGGTGAGACCTCTTAAAAATTATGTGGAGGCCCAAGAGGTGAGACCTCTTAAACATTTTGTGCAGGCCCAAGAGGTGAGACCTCTTAAAAATTATGTGGAGGCCCAAGAGGTGAGACCTGTTAAAAATTATATGGAGGCCCAAGAGGTGAGCCATAAATATATAAATTTTTTCTTATTTACGGAGCAATTCTACGGCGGTTAAGGAGGAGGAGGTGGAGGAGGAAATGGCACTTCATACAGATGGCACTTCACTTTTGGCTGCTTTCCACGGTTGGAGAAGCAAAGTCCGGGTCAATCCACTTGCTGTTCATTTTGATTAGCGTCAGCCTGTCCGCACTGTTGGTTGACAGGCGGCTGCGCTTATCGGTTATAATGCCCCCGGCTGCGCTGAACACCCTTTCTGATAGCACGCTGGCGGCAGGGCAGGCAAGCACCTCCAAGGCGTACAGGGACAGTTCCAGCCACGTGTCCAACTTGGAGACCCAGTAAGTGTAGGACGCCGAGGGATCGGGGAGGACAGGGGTACGGTCTGCCAGGTACTCCCGCAACATCCGCCGATACTTGTTCCTCCTGCTGATAGCGGGCCCCGCAGTGATGGAAGTTGCACGAGGGGGTGCCATGAACGTGTCCCACACCTTGGAGAGTGTTCCCCTGGTGGCTGTGGGCCTGATCGATGTTGTGGGACTCTGGGAGACCCTCTCCTCTCTGCCGCCAGCAATGGTGGGTGGGAAAATCTCCATCATGTTCTGCACGAGTTCCCTCTGGTATTCCAGCAATCGATTTGTCCTCTCCTCTACCGGAATAAAAGAAGAGACGTTATCTTTATACCGGGGGTCCAGGATTGCGAAGACCCAGTACAGTTTGTTCTCCACTATCCGGACAACACGTGTGTCCCGGGAAAAGCAGCCCAGCATGAAGTCAGCCATGTGTGCCAGACTCTGAATAGGCATGACCTCACTGCCCCCACCAGAAGGATCACTTGCCATTTCCTCCTCTTCCTCTTCCGCCTCCTCTCCGCCCCATCCGCGCTGAACCAATGGGACGCACACAGCCTGACTGCTACCCTCGCGCCAGCATCCTCCTCCTCTTCCACAGCCACCTCCACGTCGTCCTCCTCCTCATCCTCCTCCTCCTGCAACTGCCACCGTGAAGCAGACAAAAGTGTGGTCTGACTGTGTAGCTCCGTTGCGTCTCCTCCTACCCCCGTCTCCTCTGCGTGCAATGCGTTCTCCCTTATTGCGATGAGGGATTCTTTAAGGACGCCTAGGAGCGGGATGGTTACGCTCACTATAGCGTCCTCGCTGCTGACCTTCTTGGTGGACTCCTCAAAGATACGCAGTACATCGCATATGTCTGCCATCCATGGCCACTCGTGGTTGGCAAACTGAGGGAGCTGAGTTGGAGGCACGCGTGGATTCATAATCTGGTACTCCATCAATGCTCTCTGCTGCTCACACACCCTGGCCAACATGGAATAGGTGGAATTCCAGCGAGTCGGCAGGTCGCACAACAGCCGATGTTCAGGCAAATGGAGGCGTTGCTGGAGTTTTTTTAAGCTAGCAGCAGCTACAGTTGACTTACGAAAGTGAGCGCACAAGCGCCGCACTTTCACCAGTAGCTCTGC